>JASCZW010008436.1:0-50932 GCA_034211315.2 Aedes japonicus
TGGCTGGTGGTGCAGCTCTTGGGGCACCTGTTTTCCCTTCTGATTTCGGCTGGACTGATGAGGTGCGTGGTCGAGCATCTGTCCACCAAAGAGGAACGGCTCCAACAGCGTCTGTCCTGGCGGCCAGCGGCTGAGTCAGAGATGCTGTATCGCGTCAACTATACCTTAGGAGGCAGCCTCACCAACGCGATGTGGTGGGGAGGCGCGGGCCCGATTGGGTAGCGCACTGAAGTCTTACCCCGCCTCGAAAACTGGAAGTTGTCTTTATACTGGGTATATGGTTTCAGATCATCCACGGTTTTAAAATATGTTTTTACCTCGAGGACATGATGCAGGTCCGTCTACAATTTCAGCAGGACCAAAATCTGCAACATGCAGACGTTAAAAATATGATTGTTGTTGTCATTCTGTATTATAGCATCCCTTCACAATATTTGTTATGCTATGTTTAGATTCGAAATTATGCATAGTTGTAAGTTTTAGCCTATCTGACTCATATTATGTATTTGAAAATACAGGAAGGTTGTTTGCGTTTTTTTAAAGGATTATATAGGACAAATTGAACAGGATTTTTTTTTTGTTTCTTCATCCAGGGAATTGTTTCAAAATCTAACATTGTTTTTGGCCCTACATTTTCTATTTCACAGACATAAAGAATCATTCATGGGAAACAGCACTTGTCGAAAAATACGAATTTCCTGTCTTTTTTATTTTAATCTTTTTATTTCGGCTTCACTAAGTTTCCGTTTTTAGGCAGTGGTAATAATCATATGAAATTTATTTTCATTGTTGTTTGCTTAAGTTTTCTTTTGCTGTTCAGATGGGTGATCGACTTTATTTCATAATATCCCGTTGGAATTTTCGCCATTTCAGAGTTTCAACTCATCTAGCACCGAGGCGGAAGAGGCAAATAGCTGCATTTTATTTTTATATGTACGTTGTTTTGTAGTTCTTCACAACATCGTGTAAAGGTGTATATCGTATTAAAGTTAGTCCATCGTATTATAAGCTACATATCATTATTGTTTTTAATACGAAAAATAATCATAACGAAATGTTATCTGCTTCAAGGCTGTAGGGCGGGTGATTCCAGGTAGTGTAGATGTGTTACTGCTGTGTTGCATAAATTATTTTTCTTTCAAACCACCCACACTTGTAAGTGGCCCCAACAGCATCCATATTGTTGGTTTAAATCAGCCCACGAACTCGATGTATTAGCATACATTTTTGTATTATGCTAGAATAAACCATTCACACTTTTGAGTGGCCCCAGCAGCATCCCTACTGTTGGTTGAACTCTGAGGACAGATTTAAACCAACAGTAGGAATGCTCGATGTTTTAACATATGTCTGTATTCTGCTGAAGCAAACCTTTCACACTTGTAAGTGGCCCCAACAGCATCCCTACTGCTAGTTTAAATCGGTCTTTGAAACTCGATGTTCTTGACGTATTCTTATATTCCCTTAAAATAAACCACCCACACTTGTGAGTGGCTCCAATAGCATCCCTACTGCTGGTTTAAATCGCTCCTCAAACTCGATGTATTTATCATATTTGTTTGTATTCTGCTGAAATAAACCATTCACACTTGTGAGTGGCCCAACAGCATCCCTACTGTTCGTTTAAATCGGTCCTCAAACTCGGTGTTTTTAAAAAATGTATTCTGCTGAAATAAACCGCCCACACTTGTGAGTGGCCCCAAAAGCAGCCTTACTGTTGGTTTAAATCGGTGCCAAAATTTGAATAGCTTTAATGTTCATCTCTGTACAGAGAATAAATCGGGAACATAGTTAAATATCTTATTCGCTGCTGACGTCAGTTTAATTCAGCACACCGTTTGCCAAAAAGGAATCCCGCTGCCAACCCAACCATTTTATCCAACATCCCAGTGATTTCTCGTGGAAGTGCAGAGATGTTCTCGGCTTCCAATAAAGCGAGTATCGCGTCAACATACTCCTACCAATTCCCTACTTGACCTGCATTCGGGCATTGAGGATGTATGCTAGTCCCAAGCACCATCTTTTGGTTCATTGTGTAATAACAACTGATCTGGCAATAACGGAGTAGCAACCTCGGGCGGTCAATCATGCTCATGCCCATGCTCATAGTAAGGCCATATGTCATATATAAGTAACCTTGTCATCTGCCAGGTAGAGAGAAAAATATACACACGCACACAAACATATCTGAAGTATGACTACTAGACGTACTGCGATGTTATTTTCTAGTCAAGCACGACTGAAGATGTCTTATGTTGCAGGTTTCTAGTTATAATTCTACTAATACGCCCGTTGCAACCAAGCCTCGGAGTTGAAGAAAAGCATCGAAGGTATACATAGAGATATACCGTTTCTAACAGCAGTGCACAGTGGGAAAAAAGTGCCCGAAACGCGAAAGAATTCTATATCTCAGCTCAGAGTGGATCAATTTCTGTAAATGATATGTTTACTTGAAGGAAAATTTCTAAGGAATCGAATGGACGTAGTCTCATTGGCCGCACGGAACTGCTTGGGGAGCAAATGAGTTCATTTTAACCTTGTTTCCCTATTATTTCCTTGTTGTTGAGATATTTCTTTGCTCGGTGCGACTCAAGATCAACAAAATGATATTATTTCTTTGTAAAATTTGCAGAAAATTGATTGACAAAGTTTTTGTTTACCGCACGGCTCTGTGAATGAAAAAATGGCTGATTTTACCTAGATTCCCCTAATATTTTAATATTGTTACAACTTTCTTTGCTTGGTGTGACTCAGGATCAACAAAATAATGCTAGTTCTTTGTAGCATTTTGTGGGGAATCGATTGAACTTGGTTTCATTTACCGCACGTCTCTGTGAACGTAAATATGGCTTATTTTACCCTGATTCCCCTAATAGTTTTGTGTTTATCATAAATTTCTTTGGTCGGAGTTACTCAAGATCAACAAATTAAGGCTAGTCCTTTGACAAATTTGCTGAGAAATCGATTGAAATTACTTTCGTTCACCGCATAGCTCTTTGAACGAAGATATGGTTGATTTTACCCCAATTTCCCTAATATTGTTGTGTTATTCAGAGATTGCTTTGTTCCTTGTAACTTAAAAACAACAAAATAATGCTAGTCCTATGTAAAATTGCCTGAAAAATCGATTGGAGTTGGTTTCATGCCCTGCACGGCTCTGTGAATGAAGATATGGCTGATTTTACCCTTATTCCCCTAATACTGTTGTGTTTTTCAGAAATGTCTTTACTCGATGTGATTAAAGAACAACAAAATATGGCAAGTCCCATGTAAAATTTTCTGGAGAGTCGACTAGAGTTTGTTTTGTTCACCGCACGACTCTTTGAACGTATATATGGCTGATTATACCGTAATTCCCTAATAGTTTAGTGTTTATCATAAATTTCTTTGGTCGGAGTTACTCAAGATTATCAAATTAAAGCTAGTCCTTAATAAAATTTGCTGAAAAATCGATTGAAATCGATTTCGTTCACCGCTGCAGTTCTGTGAACGAAGATATGGTCAATTTTACCCCGATTCCCTAATATTCCCCTAAGTTCATTGCATTCATTCTTGCCTTAAACTATAAGCACCTTAAAAGTATAAAATAGGCAGTAGACAGCATTTTCACGAATTCATTAGATGACCTTTGAGCGGTGTCATGTTTACTAATTAATGATTTTAATCTTTATTTCGAAAATATTTTGGGAATCAGGGTAAAATGTGCCATAGCTTCGTTCTAAGAGCCGTGCGGTAAACAAAACCAACACCAACCGATTGTCCAGAAAATTTTACATAGAACTAGCATAGTTTTGTTGCTCTTGAGTCACACAGAGCAAACCAATTTCTGAATAACATAACAATATTAGGGGAATCAGGGTAAAATTAGCCATATCTTCGTTCACAGAGCTGTGCGGTGAACAAAACTTACTCTAATCGATTTTCCAGAAAATTTTACATAGGACTAGCCTTACATTGTTGATCTTGAGTTACACCGACCAAAGATATTTCGAAATTATAAATTTTTTTAGGGAAATCAGGGCAAAATGTGCCATATATTCATTCACAGACTGTTGAAACTAACTCCAATCAAGTCTCCAGGAAATTTACATGGGACTAACTTTATTTTGTTGCTTTGAAAAACACCGAACAAAAGATTTCTGAAAAAAACGAAAATGTAAGGGAATCGGGGTAAAATCAGCCATATCTTCATTCGCAGAGCCGTGCCGTATATGAAACTAACTCAAATCGATTGACCAGAAAATTTTATATAGGACTAGCCTTATTTTGTTGCTGTAGAAACACACCGAACAAATAATTTTCTGAATCACACAAAAATACTAGGGAAATTAGGGTAAAATCAGCCATATCTTCGTTAACAGAGCCGTGCGGTTAATGAAACAAACTTCAATCGATTTTTAGGCAATTTTACATAGGACTTCATAGAGCTTCATTTTGTTGATCTTGAGACAAACCGAAAAATGCAATCTCTGACAAACTCAACAATATTAGGGGAATCGGGGTAAAATCAACCATATCTTCCTTCACAGAGCTGTGCGGTAAACGAAATTAATTAAAATCGATTTCTTAGTAACCATACAAAGAACTAGCCTTATTTTATTGATCTTGAGTCACACCGAGCAAAGAAAATTGTGAAAAACATGAAAATATTAGGGAATCAGGGTAAAACCAACCATATCTTCATTCACAGAGCCGTGCGGTGAACAAAACAAACTCTATTCGATTTTTCAGGAAATTTCACATGGGACTTGCCATATTTTGTTGTATTTTAATCACATCGAGCAAAGACATTTCTGAAAAACACAACAATATAAGGGGAATCATGGTAAAATCAGCCATATCTTCATTCACAGAGCTATGCATTAAACGAAATCTTCTTCAATCGATTTTCCTGAAAATTTTACATAGGACTAACATCATTTTGTTGACCTTGAGTTACACCGAGCAAAGAAATGTCTGAGCAACAAGGAAATAATAGGGGAGCAAGGGAAAAATGAGCTCATTTGCTCCCAAAGTAGTTCCGTGCGGCCAATGAAACTGCATTCATTCGATTCCTTAGGAATTTTCCTTTAAGTAAAGGTATCATTTACAGAAATCGATCCACTCCGAGCTGAGATATAGAATTCTTTCGCGTTTCGGGCACTTTTTTCCCACTGTGCAGTGTTTTAAACAAAGCATTACAGGGTGCGGCAGGATGAAAAATGCAAAATTTTTGGCATTTCGTTCAAATCCAATTTTGAACTACCTTAAGCAATGATATCAACATTGTCGGGTACAGTTATCTTAGTTAGGTCCAAACAAATTCACTCGGTGTTTCCTTCATTTTTGTCAATGACATCTTCAGGACAACGCCAAAAGCTTAAACACACCTTAGGCATTTGATGCGATAAACAGTGGCCAAATTACTTCCTACCACCTTGACAATCTGATAAAAATCAGTTGGGGTTTCCTTTGTCACGATTTAACTCGTGAGCGGAAGGACCGTTTGGCAAGATTTTTGCTTTGTTGGATTTGTCTTTGACACCGAAAGGTTGCTATGATGGTTTGCAACCCCTCCCTTCTCTGGAAAGGGTTTCTATGGTAGCCAAAGACCCCTCCCCTCTCTAGAAATGGAGGCTCTCGTACAAATGAAACAGAAGTTTCTGCATATCTCAAGAACTAATCAAGCAAATGGAACCAAATTTGGCATGTGGGGTTTTCTGGAGGAGAAAAATGTTTTTATGGTGGTTTGAGACACCTCCCCTCTTCTAGAAGGGGTGTTGTCATACAAATGAAACTGTAATTTCTTCATAACTCTAGATCTAATAGAGCAAATGGAATCAAATTTGGCATGCGGGGATTTTCAAGGTAATAAATGTTTCTACGACAGTTCGAGACCCCTCTCGAGATCCTCTCTCTCTGTTAGGTTGGGAGGCGGTGCTCCCATACAAATGAAACAAAAGCTTCTACATAACTCGAGAGCTAATCAAGTAAATGGAGCCAAATTTGGCAGGTAGAGGTAGCAACCGCTTTTGTAGACATATTTTCTCGTACACACCCTTGTTGATAGTACCGATAGAGACGAAACGTTTGGATTTTCGACTACAACTACATATAGCCTGCCAAACCTCTTGGGCAATTGAGATATTTTCTTTGTCTGGAAATACTCGGTAACGGTGTTTCTTTGCATTGGGATAAAGAGCCAGAGTCGAAAGCTGTTGAAAGTCTTCGAGCACATATGATTTGTAAAAAATTGGGGTAAGGCTCCTTACCAAGACTTTTTGCTATGAATGTTGCTTGTCATCATTGTCGGACACCATTTTCACTTTTTGCACCTTAATTCTATGCTTCTGTTTTACTTTCAGCACAGGTAATTTTCATTTTCCAACTTCGCGAGCCACATTTCGCACAGAAAGGTTGGGATTTGTCTTAATAATGGCTCTCTGGGCCTCTCGTCAATTTGTCGAGAATAAGGGCACCGAAATGTACATGACATTTTTTAAGTGTGCAGATCGAAAAAAAGTGTTGAAACTATTATGAAACATTTTTCTTCGTTCGAATAGGATCATTGCAACATTTTGATAACATTGAAATCAAATTTGCTTAAACGCCAACCTAATTAAACTGTAATAAAAAATAAATTAGATTGTGATGCATTGAAATGGTTACTTGACTTTTTTTTTCATTATTAAGCCTGTATGTAACCCGTTTCAATGGCAATCCTCAACCAGTAAAGCATATTATTTTGAATGGCAGAGTTCAGTAGCTTTTGCAGCACGACAATGAAATTCTAACACCCTTATTCGTCCAACTACAAATTACCGCAAAAACCATCATGGACATCCCACAACTTCTAGGAGGATTCAAAACTTCCTACATTGGATCTACTGCAGCTGTTCGGTATTTCATCACTCGAATATTTCACATTGCTACAACTTTGCATGGCTTGCTTCTGCAGGAAGTTAAATACAGCTTCAGACGAAAAATGTCAGCCCTTTCAAAGAGACAGCATTAATGTTAGTTTAATAAATGACACGAACTAAAATTATTCAATTTCCGTTCCGTTCTCACCCTTGTGGGACTCTGCCATCAGCACCATTGTATCTTGAGTCGTCGTCGTGTTCTCAACACTCAACAGAAGAAAGCTCCTCCTGGGGCGATGACGAGAAAAATGTGTTATCTGCATTCAGCGCACTTGCAGAGAAAAATGAACTACCATATGAAGGTACTTGGCATACAAGGTTGCTCCAACAAAAAGCACTGAATTTGCCAACCAATGGATGATGCGACGGAATGGCAATCCATCGTTTCTTGGCGATAGGAGCAAGGTTGCAAATGATCATTTCTGTTTTCGAAATGATTAAATTAAAAATGAGTTATGTTTGTTTATCACATATTTCATTGATGACAAATAGTGGCAAAGTTTGTTTTATTCATATAAACTATGTTAGAGTTATATCCAGGCATCTAGACCATCGAGACATTATGAGAGATTTTATTATTTTATTCATCGGCTTATATTTTCGAAATAATGTTATTTCTATTTCGTTTCCTTATTTCGGAAAACCAGGAATGAGCATTTGCAACCTTCAGTGACAAAGCGTGTCCTTGTCACATTTCCGGTGCATGTGACAGCATTAAGAAAACCATCCACGGTCGACTGTGAGTTCCTGTATCTAGCTTTCAAATCAAGGTAAAGTGATTTGGATTGAGGATTTTGCTGAAAGACATCGAAAAACAGACTGGATTACGTGCAATATTTCCTGACAAAGTTCTTTCTGCGGGTTGCTTGTGACACTCGACAACATATGCAAGGCATGTATATTTTATGAATGAGAAGGTGACTGTTCCCATATATATCTCTTCACTTCGCAACTCAAGCTACTCGAAAACAACGTAGGACCAATATAGGAGCAATGAGATTATTATATGAAGATATTTATTCTTATTGAATACATCATTGTAAGTCATCAAAAGTTTTAGCGCTTCAAAAACAATCTACAAAAACTTGCTTCTATTTTTAACGGATAATCGAACAATTGTTGAACTTTTCACGAAAGTGCAAAGCGAAATAATAAATAAAATTGCTAAGAATACAGAGTTGATTCGATCGAAATGAGCTTGAATATGATTTCTAAAGCATGTACTCGAAAAAAAATGCAACAGGCTAAAATGATCACTGAAAATTCATTTTAAGTCGGATATTTTTTTAAATCTCAGGGAATAATAAACACATATATGCAATGTTTTTGCAAAATCGGTTTATTCAACCTCCTCTCCTACATGCCTACATAAAATCCTGTTCAACACTTGCACCATCTTTCTTACTCACTTTCATCCACTCTTTCTTCAAATCCAGTCTTCAAGTCAAGTCTTCAAAAACTTTCCTGTTTTCCGTAGCTTACCCTTCATAATCGCCCACAATTTCTGCACAACTGAGTGTAGTTCTGCATTTTTTTCATATATATTTGACAAGTGCCGAACCAGCCAAACGCTGGTATAAATATTGGAATCGGAAAAAATGCGCCACTATGGTTTGGGTGTAACTTTTTATCGCGTGGGTAAAGCTCATGAAATTTTGTGTAGTACTAGTTTAGAGTGTTATGTTTATGGGTGCAAAATTTTATCGCGATTTGTCAAGTAGTTTTCAAGATGCATTCGAAATAAGAAGAGCTACGCCAGCAAATCTTGGGCGCGGTGGTCAGTCGCACAAATGGATCGGCAAAAGGCTTGGAATCCGCTATTCCACCGTGTCCCGCGTTGTGAAGATGTTCCAGGAGACAAAGACCATCGAGTGGCACGCTGGAAGCGGCCGAAAGCCGAGAACGGAATACCCAGAGAAGGCGCGGAAGATAAGGCAGTACTTTAAGAATAACCCGAACCTTTTCACACGAGACGTTGCCAAAAAGGTCAATTCGTCGAAGTGGTTCGTCCTGCAGACCATGAAGCGGGCTGAGTTACGCGTTTTTAAGGTCAGGAAGGCGCCAAACCGGACTGACAAGCATAACACGGTGGCCAAATTGCGTGCGCGGAAGCTGTACCGTGAGTGGCTGGTCAAGCCAGGCTGTCTCGTCATGGACGACGAGACATATATCAAGGCAAACACCAAACAAATCCCCGGCCTCGAATTTTTTTTCGGTACGTCCTGCATGGAGGTTCCGGAAAAGTTCCAGAAGAGGAAGATGGACAAATTCGCGAAGAAATACCTGTTGTGGCAGGCGATCTGCGAGTGCAGACATTACAGCAAGCCGTTCGTTACAACTGGCACCATAAACGGGCAGATTTATCGAGAGAAATGCTTGCAGAAGCGCTTACTGCCCTTCCTCCGCTCTCACCGTGGTCCCACGCTGTTCTAGCTGGATTTCGCTTCGTGCCATTACGCCAAGCTTGTAATAGATTGGTACGAAGCGAAGGGCGTTAATGTGGTTCCTAAGGAGGCGAACCCGCCAAATACACCAGAGCTTCGTCCGATCGAAAAACTTTGGGCGATAATGAAGAAGAAGTTTAAGAAAAGCGGAGAACATTCAAAACCGATGAAGCTTTGAAGAAAAACTGGGAGAAATTGTGTAAGGAAGATGGACAAAGCCTCGCCCAAGATCTCATGAGCAGTGTTAAGAGAAATGTACGAGAATTCAGCTTGGGGAGGTAATTCAATAAATAAATTATTCAATCCCTGAAAAAATGAGAAGTATCTGATTTAAAATGAATTTTTGGTGATCATTGTTATGTGTCTCATTTTTTCCGAGTCCAGTCTTTCTATATATATGGCCGGTCGTTATGTACGTCTGCTGAATTTGCCGCACCCATAGATGACCTGCCACACCAAGTACTTCTTGGCAAATTTGTCGACCTTTTTCCTCCGGAAATTGTCCGAAACATCCAGCCGAGGTTTTTCGACAACAAAATTCCAGGCTGAAGATCTGCTTGGCATCCACTTTAATGTACGTCTCGTCGTTAATTGTGATGCATTTCGGCTGCACCAATCACTCACATTACAGCTTCCTGGCGCGGGATATGGCCATCGTATTCTGTTTATCGTATAACTTGGGTTCGGAACCTCTGGTGGTCAATACAGATCGTCCGCGATCTCCCTACCCAACCGCTTACGGTACCTGCCGAACCTCACGTCGTATGGTCCCTCCTCCGATCGTGAAAGCCAGGGCCAGGACCGGGGTTGGAACGTCTGGGAGTGCAGCCCAGGATCGTTCCTGTTCCTCATGTCACGACCGCTTACGACCTCCTGCCGGATCCTGCGCCGTATGGCGCTTCCTCCGTTGTAGTTCGTTTAGCCGTTAAGGGGAGCTTAACGTTTCCAGGGTGCACTGCGGGGAGGCAAACTACTTCCACACCCCTATAATCTTGGGGTCTGGTTCGATTCAAAGTGCACCTAGAGATCCCACATTGAGTATCCGGACACCGGACACCGATGTTGTCGGTCATAGAAAACGGTAGTTTTTGCTTTCAGTCAGCGGCTCGATTGCACATCATTGAACTGGAACGTATTCAGTATCGGTGTCTTCGTATCGCGTTAGGTTGCATACACTCGACTTATACGATGAGTCTTGAAGTGTTGGCTGATATGTTGCCACTTTCGGATCGGTTTCCAGAATTGCCTCTCCGGCTCCTCACCAGGTGTGAAGTTCTGAGCTCCCAATTCGCCGAATATTCTCAATCGTGTTTACTTCTTCGACTTCAGCAATTCGGTTCACTTTGATTCATCCTTGTAGCAGGAGCTTCATGTAAGCTCAGCGCATCATCGTCTTATGATTGCTCCGGTAATATTTACTGCAAAGTTTGGCCAAGTTGGTTCCGCTAAGACATTTTTCACTGACGGGTCTTTGATTGAGGAGTCTTGTATATACAGTGCAGTTTATAATGCCACTCGAAAACTTCAAGCTCCTTGTTCTGTTTTTGTTGATGAATTGCTGGCAATGCATTCTTCATCAGGAACGGTTGCCTCACTTACACCGAATCATTCTTTCAATGTTCACGGATAGCCTCAGTTCTATAGGAAAAACTGTTCATTCGTCTTCTAAGTGCTTTATCTTCACGATCTTTTATTATCACCTTTGTGTGGATCGCATCTTATTGTTCGCTTCCGGACAATGAGAATTATGACCAAAATGTCGCCTTCAACGTTTTTTTTCCTATTTTTCGCCAACAGTCACTCGTTAGCTGGCCGTATAAATAGTTATATAAAAAAAGATAACTTGACTCAGTAAAGTTGATTCGGAAGAGAGGTAATGACCCTTCAATGAAGATTATGGATAAGGAGACTATGTTTAACAACAAGGATTCGGTGAGCCATCGGGAAGCGGCCAGTTCAATAGTTCGAAGTCGCCCCTCAGTTAGACTCTAAAAAAGGAGGGAAAAGTGTATCGAAAGAAAACCAGATCCCTAGAGTAGAAGGCTGAGCTAACCAAAACCACGTACTACTGAATGATCCGGTAATACAGTGGAAAGTCTTTCATTCTGGACAACGAAAGCTACTTTCCTCTGTCCAAGTCCCAGAAGCCCGGAAACGACTGTTTCTACGCGAAGGACAAATCTACAACTCTAAACATTAGTACAAATTCAAGCACAAATTTAAACACAAAGTGATGCTATGTATCGCAATTTGCGATACGATAATTTCGAAGTCGTGGATCAGAACAAGTGGCATGGCTATCAACCGGCAAGTCTACCAAACAGTTGACAGAAACATCACTCGGATGGAGACTACGTGTTTTGGCCGGACAAGGCAGCATCACAAAAGACTGCGGAAGTGTCGTCTTATCAAGGATTTTCTTAGTCTATTGAGTTCCACGGTATACAAGGGTAATTGGAAGGTTAAGGACACGAAGCGGTCATATGTTACGATCAGGACTAAACTGTGCCACACGGTGGACAACAGACCATATGTTGATATTCATTAAGTTATGTTTGAAGACTTAGGTCAACATTTTATATAAAATAAAAGATTGAACTATTCATATTTGTTGATTTCTTCCCGAGTCATTCTTTCCATTCACGCTATTTGGTGGCCACCCGTTACTTTGACAGCGATATTAGTTGTTTTGCAGAAGTCATGGCGAAAGCAGTGAAAAACCTCAGTTCAATTGAAAGACCTTACTACCACCTTCACTCCGTGGCAACGAAATCCACCATCATTGGGTACAATGTGTCGATAGAATACAGCAGATCCGGCATCTACAAGATTGTCTTATAATGCCTTGCTGGGGAAGGATAGAGCTTCGGCCATTCGACGGTCATTCGTGGAAATCTTAAGTGCAACACCGACGAGAAGTGCCTGCTGAGAGGTCGGTGCAACGGGATCTTCAATATGTATCCGACAAGCTGTCTCAGCGCACAACCTAGAAGCAGCGGCTGCAGACAATGGTCGAGGAAAGACTTCTGGTGACGCGCGAAGTAAGAGTGGTGATGAACGATGAGCCAGATCTGACTCAGGACGGAAACGGCTATCAAGAGACCGAATATTTCACGCCCCCAACCCGATAAAGGTTCTTCAGTTGCTGACAATTTGTAAGAAATGGAAGTCAAAGCCACTATTTTATCCTTTGGACTTGCTGTGAATGGGTACATTTACAGTACCAAAAGTCGGAAATGACCGCCTTCATCCGGCAGCACCATGCGAGAGAGGATGTAGTATTTTGCCCGTACATGACATTG
Organism: Aedes japonicus; assembly: GCA_034211315.2. NCBI lineage: Eukaryota > Metazoa > Arthropoda > Insecta > Diptera > Culicidae > Aedes > Aedes japonicus. The sequence goes on from JASCZW010008436.1 coordinate 12,649, forward strand.
GTATCCTACGCTGAAAGGTCGTTGGAAGAGATAGACTACCTCTGTGTATCACTGTGACCAATTCCGGATTTCTAGTCCAACCTATTCAAATATTTTTTACCAAATCCGAGAAGTAGCTGATCGAAAAAGAACGCAGGAGACGGATATTTTAACATCATTTTTTTCTACAGTTATCGCCAAGATCCCAGGTAACTGCCTGAAGGCCTCTCGGCAAGATGTGGTAACAGGTAACATAATATTTCGTCAAAAAAATATTGTAGGGCAATTTTCATCACTGGGCCCAACTCTTGATCCATAGGCTTACATGAGAGCCTTTGTACCTTTCAGTGTACATTTATGAATGCCTATTAGTTCACTATTGAAATGTGCCATATAAAACATAAATCACTGTTCCTTTTTTCGTTTGAAACAGTGTAATCATTTGAACTTAGTATATTGATATAGAAACATCATGTTGTTTCTGTTTTATTAAAAAAAGATCAATAATATTATTCATACAGTTATAGTAAAAAACTATCGGAAATAAGACAAAAGCATAAATACCGTACTGCATAAATATCCGGACACTTTTCGTGTTTATAGATAGTTAAAAAACAACTTACTATTGATTTAAAATGGAAAGTATCAGGATTAAAAGACTATCTGGATATTGACGCAGCACGGTAAACCCTGGTAGAGTATGTTGAATAAAACCATGAGTGTAAGAAAGTTCTTTATGTCCATACGCTTCCTACTCATATTCATACCCCATAAGCTTCCATAGCAGAATTGCAATCGTTGTACTGTGATCCGTAAATTTAACATCAATTCTCGTGTCACGCTATCCTACACTTGAAGATATTTATATGGCTCACCGCAACCAGAACTAACTTCAATTTTCAATTTCACAAATCGCTACATTCGAACGCTCATCGATTGTATTGTGAATGGATCAAATCCAAACCATGTGGCAAAACTAAAGTCAAGTGAATGTATACAAATGCATCACTCGTGGAAGAACATACTTGCAAACACCCCGAGCCTGGCTACGGACGAGTGTGGGCAATTCCGAGTGAATGCGGAGCGAGCACGGGATGAGAAGTGTTTTTCCACAAAAGTTCCAATCTGGCTCTGTTTGCAGTGGCGGGGCGGCCGAGGGTGGATTCTGCACATCAAGTCTATATAACCGCACATGCGAGGTTTTGCATCCGTCTTTCATCTGCTAAGCTGCAATCCGTGGTGAAGTAGAGCAATAGCATCACTATTCCTCCCACCCAAAAAGCATAGATACTGACACATGGATTCCTCTTCGGTCGTTTTCCTTCGTGACTCGCAACTGAGCAGGGGAAAGCCGCCGAGAAAATATCATTTTGTTCTCAATTCAGGCGATAAAAAGGGGTATGATTTGTTTTCGGGAAATTGAATTTATTCTTCAGTGATCAAACAGAAACCATTATTTTAGTGTTTTCTCAAACTTGCTGGCAACTGTGAGCATTTTGCAAATCGAAATGATGTTATAGTTGTTTCCGTATCCAGATGGGAAGTTTTTTATATGTTTAGATTCTATTTCGGTTTCCGCAGCACCAGTTTTAAAACGTCGATGAAGGCTACTCGTACAAACAAGAAATCAACTTTTGCGGAACTCGATTTAGTAGTAAGAGTTTGAGTATGAGAACTTCGTTGAAAAAACAAAGTTTGTGTAATTAAGTTTGAATATGTTGCAGTTTGAAAGTGAAAAACACGCTTACACGGTTTTTGTGCGCCAAAAAAAATAACTTCCACATCGTTGCATGCCAAACTTTTTAATGGTCATCGATAATTTCTTTATCATGCTCTATAAATGTTTGGATCGATCTTTGTTTTATTGTAGCATGCTGGTATTGGATATTTATATTTTAAATTCAGAAAGATGTGAAATATTTCTAACGTTGCCGTGAACGTAAACGTAATTAAACAATTGATTAGAGATATTTAATTTTTCAAGGTCCATAGCCAACTTAAAAATAGTTACGATACTCTGTTGAACAATCGCTGTAAACCAACGACTGCATGATGAGCTTCATATTTTGTGCGACGAAGTAGGATTTGTAGAAATACGCTATTTCGGAGTGCTTGGTGACGAGCAAGATCGGAACCAAGTAGCACAAGGTAATCAATTTCCGTTGTAAGCAAAACCAACATTGCACGGGATAAATCTTTTCGGACAAGCAGCGTATCGAGACCGACGTAACGCAACTTTTGTAGCTCGTAAGTTGGTATGGTATGGAAAACGTACGAACCTTATTTGAACGGCTTCTATCCTTTTAACACCATTCAAATAGTTAAAATTCCAAATCGCAGAGCAATACTCGAGTATAGAGTGTACTAAAGAGCAGTAGAGAGTCTTTAAACAATAGATATCTTTAAAATTCTTAGTCATCCTCATAATAAATCCTCAACTTCGAGAAGCCTTTGGAACAACAAAGTTTTTGTGCAGCTTATAGGTGAGTTAAGAGTCAAGAAGATCTCCATGATCCTTAACGCAGGTTTCTCTTTTAATTTATTCTTCGGCTAGGTCAAACTTGTGCTTGGATTCAAAGCCTTTCTGTTGTCCACCACCTGATGAAGTAATCTCCTTGACCCTGAACGAAAGACGGGTCGTCAACATTCATGATAAGATTTTCAGATGCAGTCTCCAAACTTCACGGCTAAGCGACGGTGTACAAGGTACACTTCCATCCAACGATCTTTGCTAAAGAGCCTTGCTAACATAATAACGTGAAAGACCTTGTCAAAGGCAGCAGAGAGGTCTTAATAAATAGCTGCAATGTGTGAGCCCTGTGACATGCAATCCGAAACGCACGTCGTGAACGAAAGAAGGTTCGTAGTAGATTGCTTCGACATGACTTACCTTTACAATCAAATCAAGGCTGGTGTGGCCGATGTTGTACACAGAAGTTGTCTCCATTTTAATCAGTCCATAGCTGTACCTCGCCAGCCTCGCTTTCTGCTGAGAGTCCGAAGGTCGCCTTCTACTTGATCGATCCACCTTGCCCGTTGGCCGCCTCTTCTTCTTGTACCCGTCGGTTCGTTTTCGAGAACCATTTTAACAGGACTGTGGTCCGACATTCTTACGACATGCTCAGCCCATCGTAGCCGACCGATTTTAGCGATGTGTACGATGCCTCGACATGAATCCGTCTTGAATCTCGGAGAAGTATCGTTAACAGTGATTTTTGAAATTGTAAGAACTATAAGTATTGTGTCTTGTCTCGCGTCACGTTTTGTGAGTATTTGGAAATCGGAATTCAAGATTGACATTCCGCGGTATTTGACGACGTTGCGTTTGTCACCATTTTTTGTGCACATGAATGCCGATTAAAGGGCAAACACGAAATTATTGCGACACCGAAAATGTCATGCCAATTTTTTTATAATGTTTAGAATCAAACCAAAATTTTAGGGTAGTTTTATACATATATTTACTTCAAAAATCAAAAGAAAAGTTAATCGATGGAGCCTTGAGTGTAAAATTGAACGCATTTTCGCTTGATGCCCTCTCTAAAGTCTTTACAGTGTCATCCGGTACCAGTTTCTCTGTTTTTGACGTAGGACTACGTCTGTGTTTTCAATACTGGGGTACACGTTCGAATTGCGAAAATTTGGAGCGTCACGAAAAATATATAGGGGTTTTGAACGTTAATAACTAAGTCATTCCACGATTGATTTTCAAAATGTTTGCACCAATCGATCGGAACATTTTCTACGCTTCGATTTAAATATTAAAAACTATTGATTTTTAACATTCAACTATTGAAATTAACGCAAATATAAGGTGATGTCTTATAATGCCGATTTTTCAGAGTAAATTTACCAAATACACAGTACTTTGCTAGCACAGACTTCATATTTAAGTAAGGAACGTCTCCTATGCATCAGGAAAGATATTTAGAGAGACACGTTGAAATTTTCCTTCAGTCTTTCAGCGATCTCAAAGATGTTGAGTCAGTGCTCGGCTACGCACCGTCACCGGATTACAGCTCCCACTCGTTTGCATTCACTGTCTGCTATGGAAGGTCTCTACACCGAGTGTGTTGGTGCTGGAGCCCCCGTCTATTTCGCTGCGGTGGTGAAATACCTGGCCGATGAAGTGCTCGAGATGGCCGAAATACCAACCCGTGACAACGCGTCGACCAAAATCATACCACGTCACATGCAGCTGGCCATCCACACCGACGCAGAGCTGATGAAACTTATCCGGTGTGAACATTTCACAATGTGATGTATTTTTCAGGCTGTCCTGCTGTACAAGAAGACCGAGTGAAAAGCCCAAGTTCAAATGGAACCATTTTCTCCCCGTCAATCTAAAAACCGTCCTCTTCAGGACGAACAACATAATTTGCCCATCTAAAGAGTTTGTTAATTTGAAGTTTCTCTTGCGTTCATCAACATTTACATTCCCACGCACTGGCTCAACATGGCATAGCTTTAAAGGTCGCGTCTCGGAGTAAATGGCTAAACATGTTTAATAACCAACAAACGAAATATATGTCCATATCTCGACTCTCTTTGGTTGGGGGTTTTGTCCCTGAAAAGGGCATTTTTCTTTACATAAGGTGATGTGAATTTAACATCCGAAGCCATACAGCGTGATGATTTCATTTCCTCGCTGGTGTCTGCCGCAACTAGTCAGGCCCGTCCCCTTTTGTAAAATTTGTTTCGCATAGCCTTTGTGTTACCACCTTCCTTCCATTCAATGATACCCGATGCCATTATATAAAAAGGCCCTTGCATGGTCAGCAGTCATTTGTGATACGTTGTTGTTACCAGTCGCATTCACCGTCTGCTTGGGAACGGTGACTGCGCCACGCCGAGCACGTTGGTGCCGGAGCCCCTGTCTACTTCGCTGCGGCGATGGAATACCTGGCCACTGAAGTGCTCGAGATGGCAGAAAATACCAACCCGCGATAACGCGTAGACCAAAAATCATACCACGTCACATGCAGCTAGCCATCCGCAACGACGCAGAGCTGATGAAACTTTTCCGGTGTGAACATTTCACAGAGTGATGTATTTTTCAAGCTGTCCTGCTGTACAAGAAGACCGAGTGAAAAGCCCAAGTTCAATTGGAACCATGTTCTCCTCGTCAACCGAAAATCCGTCCTTTTCAGGACGAACAACATAATTTGCCTATCTAAAGAGTTTGTTAATTTGAAGTTTCTCTTGCGCTCATCCAAATTTACATTACGACTCACTGGGATACACATGGCATAGCTTTAACCGTCGCAGATGGACAAGCAAGTGGACGAACAGGTTTGACCGCTGCCGAGAAAGCTCGTTGTTATCGGGCGAACAAGAAAGCGGCCGAAGGTAATGCGTCTCCATCTACTAGTTGGGACGCTGGAGAAGACCCTTCAACTCGAGGTAGGAAATCTTAAATTACTTTCGTCAAGAAAATAGCAGGTTTTCAGATAGAGCGTCATATTCATGACAGTGTTTCACAATGTCATCACAAATAAATATTTAAGCTGTTTTAAATAATAGCATGAGGCGATTTTTAAACATTTAGAGAAATTATTAAAGGCTTATTTAATTCCTGCACGAAAATTATCGTTTAACATTGATTAAATGACAATGATATTACATATTCCAGAATTGATTTTACTTATTCTTGAAAGAATATTGAATATTGAACTGTATAAGTTACATACACGGTGTTCAATAAGTTCGGATACACTTTCAAAATTTGTTAAAAAAATGAAAACATGTTTTTTATTTTTGGATTTATGTTATTGAAAGCTATGTTTACAAGGAACGTTTACAACATTTCTCTTGGAATGACCCCCCTTTGTACTCCTTAACGAGCTTCAAACGTTTCTCGAACGCGTCGCAGGCGGCACGCACGGACTGCATGGGCATTTCGTCCCAGATTTTGAGAATTACCGTCTTGAAATGATCCAAAGTGCTGACCTTGTATTCGTTCAGCTTCGCCATCATATAGGACCAAACAAAAAAGTCGAGAGGATTCAAGTCCGGGGAGCTGGGAGGCCACAAAGTTTTGTCCAGAAAGTCGGTTAAATTGTCCCGACACCAGGCTTGAACCACATTTGCCGTATGGGCTGGTGCACCGTCCTGCTGGAACACGTAGTGCTCATCGCCGTAGAGGCTTCGGAGACTGGGGGCAACAACCTTTTCCAAAACCTCAGTTTTGTAGTACGCCGCGTTGATTTTGACGTTTTTTCAATAAACACCAAGGGTAGCTTACCACGTTTGCATACTGCCCCCCAAACCATCACCGACGCGGCACTTTGGAACCGAGGGATGTTTATATTGGATTCAGGAATGCTGTCCCTCGATGGCGCCCACACCCGGTCATTTTGCACATTGTGCGGGTGCTGCAGCACGAACAGTTTCTCGTCCGAAAAAACAAACTCCTGACCAGCGTGCGCGAGAGGATCCTCTTAGCTCGATCCAACCGCTTTTTGCTGGTAGCCTCCGAAACGCCATGGACCTTACGTTTTTGTAAGGCCTGAAACCAAGGTCCTTGGTGAGTATGGTGTGAGCGGTTCCAATGGAAACGTTGAGATCTGCAGCCGTTTTCCGGATTGAGCGGTTCTTTTTTGCGCCGAATTCGCTCCCTCACGATCTTGATGACCCGTGGCGTCCTCGCTGAACGCGGCCGACCGGATCTCGCACGGTCATTGGTCGAGGACGTCTCCCGGTATCGCCTGATGGTCGTGTAGACAAAGTTCCGCTTGACCCCATGCGATTTCAGCAGCCGGAATATATCGCCGGGTCGCTCACCGTTCAAAAAACGCTTAATTACGAAGTCCCGATACTCTTTCATCGCGCGTAACAAACGAACAACAACTAACAGAATGTCAACACCGCGCACATTCGGTAGCGTATGAATGAAGCTAAAGCTGACACCAATACCAATGCAGAATATGTACATGGCGCATACCTACGCAATGATGAAAACATGTATTCGAACTTATTGAACACCGTGTATACTGGAATGAAACCTTGTATGGCAGCCAATAGCTTTTATGAAGGTTCTCAAGTGGACTCTTTATGGTCTTATAAAGGTTTTATTAACTTATTTTTACAATCGTCTATAGACTGGGCCACTTTGTACAAATTTCGGCTTTAAAGAAGCATAGAGGAGGTATTGGTAGACAAAACATTTTTGTATGTAGTTTTATCAACAAAGCCGGGAGGAGTGCTATACGGCTGGAACAAAACTAAAATTGTTACTGGGAGTGGTTAATTTGTAGCCAGATGGTAGGCGCAACCACGAGGGGCTTGTGTTTGATCTAGTTGGCAGCCATCATTTGGTAAGGCGCTACGTGGAGTGGTATGAAAGGTATAAGCCAGCCACCATCATCATCGCTAATGTGTGCAGAAAATGCATTAACTAGCAACATTAGCATGACCAGTTACCAGTGATTAGTAGATCATTGAAAATCCGTCCTTTTTAGGACAATATGATTTTCCCAGCTAAAGAGTTTGTTTGATTGGAATTTATCTAACGGTATCGACATATTTTGTCAATTGGCAGCCAGCGGTGACCGAAATAGTTTGTTTTCCCTTCGTCGCATACTTAAAATCTTGTGTACAATTTTAAACACAACTCGGAAATTAAAACGGTCTCAATATTATTCCGAAGTGCAAGCTTATGGCATGAACAGCATACTAAATAGAAATTTTACAAATTGCGACCGTCACGAAATATTGGAAAAATCAGCGGGAGATGTTTGCCACGGTCAAAAAACAAATATCATTAATAATTGACTTTGAATTCCCATACAGACTTTCAACAATCTATAACGCAATAAGGATAATGGTCTCCACCTGAGTCAATCATATCAACATAATCACCACTGCCAGCACAGCCGTTGCCCTTTTCATCACACCAACATTTGAACCCTGACAAATGATTTCTAAAGAGCAAATTGTAAAATTTTCTAATAAACTTACTTATCTATGCCGATCCAACCTCCCATTGAAGCAGACGTACATTTGCAATGTCATCTACGTAGTCCTACGTCAACTTTGCGTACAACCCCATTAGGCTGTCCTTCTAGTTTTTTTCCATTTTCTTAACATGTCCTTCTCGTCTTTGACTGTCTTCTTGCTCTTCCGAAGTTCCCGCTTCATCATTGCCCAGTACTGCTCCACCGCAGATTTGTAGATCTCGTCATTTACTGTGCCCTTTGTCACGAAAGACTCACTCCTCAGTCCGCAAGAGCAGATGGCCTGCCAAATGAGATATTTGGAGGCGAACTTCGACATTTTCTTCTTCTTAAATTTGTCGTGCACATAGAACTTGCTCTTGCCGGTGAAAAACTCCAACCCCGGGATTTGCTTAAAATTGGCTTTTATATACGTTTCGTCGTCCATCACACAGCAGCCATATTTTGTCAGCATCTTCTCGTAGAGCTTCCGTGCCCGAGTTTTAGCCGTCGATTGTTGCCACTCATCGCGGTTTGGGAAGTTCTGTACCTTGTATGTATGTAGTCCAGCTCTCTTCTTTGCATTCTGGACGTAGCTCTGCGACATGCCGATCTTTTTAGCCAAATCATGACTTGAGACGTTGGGATTTGCTTTAATCATCCGCTTCACCTTTCCCTCCGTCTTTTTGTTCTCCGGTCCTGGTTTTCTTCCAGCTCCTTTGCCGTGGTCCAACGTCAACCACTCCTGGAACCGCTTCAACTCTCTGGAGACGGTTGAATGGTGAATGTTCAACATTTTTCCCAACTGCCGGTGCGACAGGTCAGGAAATTTCAGGTGATTGGGAAGAATTTGTTCTCTCGACTCGCGTTTGTTCACCTCCATTTTCGTTGAATCGAAAAACACGACTTCGAGTTTAATAGCATGTAAACAATACACATCAATGAGAACGTGTGCAAAATTTGGTTGATTTTTACCCAATGGTAAAAAAAGGAATGCCCTGTTGAATGTGTCGCAATAATTTCGTATTCGCCGTTTAACACTGAGTGGGAAAAACTCCACTGGAAAGCGAAAGATGGAATAAGTGTCGTAGCGGTGTTATTACTCCGGCCGAACACTTATTCAGTTAGTCAGCAGGAATTTCGTCTGGTCTAACGGATTTTGTAGGATTCATATAGCAATAGCATTCAGAAATCATTGAATCGTCCATTTCAATAGAGTTCAACGATTTACCGAAGAATGGTACATTTTGTGTTGCCAAGTTGGTCTGTTGCAACGTTAGACCCGTACACTTAGCGGTAAGTTGAGTTGATCTGTTGCGACTCTAAGAGATGATACTGGCAACCTTCACCGAGAACAACTCCCATATTTATTAGACCATGGTTCTGTCACCAAACACCATCGATGAAGGAAGTCCAGATACTTTCCGTTGTTCGCTTACGTATCTCCAGAACGACTACGGATCCGGTTTCAATCACCTTTGGACATCACGAAGGTGGTCAGCAAAGCAACAACGACTTGCCCTCTTCTAGCAAACGTTGATCTGGGGCCATAGCAGCCATTCTGCCTGGAATACTTCCTAAACACAGACCTCCTGGTGGTCCCGAGGCTTCGCAGTTCTAGAGTTTGCCACGGCAAACGTGCAGTTCGAGGGCTTCCACTATGCTCAATTTCGGTGCGTCCTGGTGTAAGAACATACGGTAGTATGTTGAGCATGAGCATGAGCATGATTAACCATTCGAAGTTGCTTCTCCGTCTCCAACAGATGATAGGACTAGCATATATATCCTCAACGTGTAAAAACTGTTGATCCCAAACTAAGACAATACCGGCGCCGGCCTCGCCCGAATGCAGGTCAATGAGGAAATAGGTAAAAATATGTGGACGTGATACTCGCTTTGAAGGAAGCCGAAAAACCCTCTGAATTTCACGAGAAATCAGTGGGATGTTGGATAAAATGGTTGGGTTTCCAGCAGGACCCGTTTTGGTAAACGCACATGTAACATTGTTCCTGGGTTATTCTCTGTACAGAGATGCACATTTAAGTTATTCAAATGTTGACACCGAATCAAACCAACAGCAAGGGTGCACAAGTGTGGGTGGCCCATCTCAATGGAGTACAGGAATACATTAATACATCGAGTTTGAGAACCGATTTATCTCAAAAACTCGAAGTGTTAATGTATTCCTGTACTCCATTGAAACAAACCACCCACACTTGTGAGTGACCCCAGCAGCATCCCTACTGTTAGTCTACATCGCTTCTCAAACTTGATGTTTTAATGTAGGATAAGGGGATGTAATGTTAGCCTAACTCCTTCATTCGGCTTATGTACCAAATGTGTCATTAATTTAGCGATAATCAACAAAATCATGCTGCTATTAGGATGATCGATGTAATCTGAAGCAATTGAGACAATATTAATCATCTTATAGTTGTTCACTTCCGCGTAATTTTCGATTTTTTAACTTTTGGGGCATCTTGATTTCACTAGTTAAGCTGAACGGATGATCTACACGATCTTCAAATGATCAAAATTTGGCTATTTGAATCGATAAAGCAAGTAATGCAGTCTGGATGAGCAGAAAATAGTTACACATTAGAAACAAATTGTTCACATAGCTAAAATAACAATGATTTTACAATAAAATCGTAGACCCAATGTTGGGGACATATTTTTTGTATGTTCCCAACTATGGCCTGTTGTATCAATAACGTAGAAAAAGGTTGTTATTGGTAAAATTTCAATGGAAATGTATGAATTTGTGGTTGTTTATATTCAAGTGGCTCATCTAAACACAAATCGAAGAGACAAAATCATTGTTTAGTGAATTATAATGTTTTCATTATTGAATGGCTGATAAATCATATATGAACACCACTTAAATGTTTCAAGGCAGTTTTACTTAAGTTTGTGTTGTGGAAATGTTGTATTAAGTAAATCGAATGTAGCTGGCAATGCCTTAATTCATAAAATTAGAAAAAAACCATACAAAGACTGCATATAATAATAAATCCATCGAATGGGACGAAGCTGCATCCACGAATAGACCCAATTTGGTGCTTATAGACCGACAGATAAATCCACATCCGTCGAATGTTTCCGTCTTTATAAAAAGAGTTGTGTAACTTTTCGTGATACATACTACCAAATGTCTTATCAAACTTATCTTTGCAAGTGTATAACTAGTTGAATCTGCTTACAGCTTAAAAAATTTATGAGTTATAATTAATAATGTGATCGATGGTTGCATAATAGGCTGAGTCTAGGGACACATACCCTATTCTTGTTTTCCATTGAAATAAATCACCCACATTTTCGGAGTGCCATCATAACAGCATCCTTACTGTTGGCTCAAATCGGTCCTCAAACTCGACATTTTAACGTATTTTTCAATTCTACTGAAATTTGAGCTTGAGATCGATTCAAACCAACAGTAAGGATGCTGTTGGAGCCACCACAAGTCTCTCTCTCTCTCTCTCTCTCTCTTTATCTCTCTATCTATCTCTCTCTCTTTCTCTCCTCTCCTTCTCCCACAATCTTGATTACGACCAATCTTGACCGTCGGTCTCACCCCTTGTCTCGGGCATGGTGCCACACAATTACATCCCGGTTCCAGTTAAGCTACTTCTGCCCATCTTCCATGGTTGCTCTTTTCCTGATTTGTTTACCACCGCACATTTTACACTTTGGAACATACGCTCCTTTATAGCTCATTATTTTGGGTCATTCCACCAGACCACCGGACAACAGGTCACCAAAACAAAAAATACTTACAACTTACAACTAAGCATCGTACCCGTACTCGTGCCACCAAACAATACAAAAAAAAATTGTTTTATTAGATTTATCATACAAAAACACTGAAAAGTTGAAACCGTAGAATCAACGGAAAAACCGTGACAGTTCACAAAAACTCAACCGTGCGCGGGCAGTGCTTGCTGCGATCTCGGGCTTGCGATGGAATGTTATATCGAAAAGAATCTATCAAAGCGTATTCAATCATGGCTATTTAAAGCTGCATTGCTACCTACTACCAGTGACGTAGCGGTTGTAAGCGTCAGAAAACAGCGGAGAGTTTTTTGAGTAGGTTATTCCTCAAACTCAAGACGATACCTTCCGGTCCATGTCGATAGGTCCATCGCATTCGACTCCAAGGAAGGATCTTAACCGAATTTGATGGAGATGAAGGTAATGTTACAAGTGGCCGCTCGTTTGGCAGAAACTTGGACATCTCCGGGTGCAGGGTTAGATCGAGGTTTGCTTCAGCATTTGCTGGTTAACATTTCATCGTTGGTTACACCAGGACAAATTCGAGACACATAGAGCCAAAATTGGTTCACCAGTTTAGCGCTGATTGAAACAGACACTACATTCAAGCTGCTTAGAGCCAGATTGACATTCGGACGCCTTATGTTGCATATCATTGCCTGATTGCTGGTGAGTAGATACACGGCGCGGGCATTTGCGATAATTCCGAATGCAGGTTGCTGATTGTCTCTGCGAGAGACACCAACGAAGGTTTTCTCATCAGCCGCCTTAGTAATAGAACAGAGATATGGATTTTGAATAGTCTGCACGTATTGGTATCAAACAAGTTGCAATGCGGTGATATATCCAGTGTCATGTCATGTGCAACATTCCATGTAACATTTAAGGTTTTATGAAGATTTTCAAGACCATAATTTGGGTTTGTAGATTGCTTTAAAACCTTTAAAAAAGCTAGCCATGTTTCTTGGGATGCCACTGCAGTATCCACGGAGTTAGCTTATTAGCTTCTTTTTGTGAAGTTGCCATTTTCCTTACAGTAATAGTGTGTGTTAGAAGAGAGGGATGCAACTAAAACCGTTCAAATTACAACCTAATTTTCGTGGTATAGAGCATCTTGATATCAAATGCCATGCAAATTATTTCCAGTGAAAACTTGATGTATAGATACTAATATCAAGATAGTCTATATCACGTAATATTAGTTGTAGTGTGACCGGAAGGTAACACAATTTTATAAACCAGTAACCAAGCGATTGATTTGCGCTATGGTAAAGATTGAGTCATTCAATATCTGGGCGCAAAACAACGGATCTATCTCGGAACCTTGCTGATGAAATAAAAATGTTGATTCTTCAAAATTAAGGTCATTTATTGCACTATCAAGGAAACAAAGCAAAAAATTATTCCGATTCGATGTTGATGAAATCTCAAGCTTTTCTTCAAATACCATTCATCATATTTTGAACACTCTGTTGGCTAACCTGATTGACCATTTTGTTCCACCATCTCTTCTCCTCTGTTGAATCCTGAATCACCTTTCCACTTTTCTTCAGCTTCTGTTTGACAACTACCCAATAATGTTCAGGTAACGATATGGTAATATCTTGTTTCCAAATCAACAAGCTATTCCCAACTTTTTTTTGAAGAAAATTGGTGACATTGCAATACAGGTTTTCCACTCCCGCTGTTTACTGCTGTACTGCTGTTCATCTCACGAGGCTAGAACATAGAAAACGCTCTCTGTCGCAATGACGTAAGTTAATCAAAATGGAAAACCGGATACTGGAATCAAAAATACAGCAATAAAGTTACCATTGCTTCTGATGCAGCACGTGCAAACAATAAAATTTACCTGTTTCGAAACGAACATATTCTTCCTCGACGGTGCAGGATGCTTTCGTCTGTACCGTTCTTGCTATTGACATTTTTGGCGCAAACACATGCCTGTAAAGAGCATTGCCTATGCGAATCGCTTCAACGTCGAGGTGGACCTGTTTGAACCAAGGAGCGTTTTAATTAAAATCATAAATTAAATAATATGCGCCAGACATGCTTTCCTCCAAAATGCAAATATAATTGCACATTATTATCGGAAGGTTTCCTGAAAGGTCGATACAACACATAAAATAATATCAGGTTTGATTGCGATTCTTGCATGATTTCATATTTAATAAACGTAGAACGAAACCACGAAGCAAACCTCACCTTCTAACTGGCTTTTGACGCTCTTTCCAATGAACTTTTGCCTGCTCTCAGCTTAGTATTCTAGAAGTACTTTCATAGTTATAAATTGAAAGTTTTCTACTACCGTGAATTACATAACTTTATGCACGGTTGTTGTGATTTTCTATGTAAACGTGACAATTATGCGATTCACGGAAGTCTAAGACCACACCAGTCCATTAAATTGAATACTAAGTGGTAAGCACAATGTTACCCTATGCCCAAAGAAGTCGAGAAAATGTTCGACCCGATAAATTCGCTCGACCGGACCGGAAATCGAGCTCGCCACCTCGGGCTCGGTAAACTATGCTCTTGTCGTCTGAGCAAGCTGAGGTCCCTCACTCAAAACACAATATTGCTATATTAAAGTTCTCTATACCCAATAGTCTAAGTGGTAAGGTTGTCAAGGGCCACATTATGAATGAGTAACGGGTAACTACGATAAAATTGTGTTACACAAAACACTAAGGCAAATTTCAGTCATTCATCCGGTTGTCACCGAACTTCCTATAGTATTGAATGAATTAAGTAAACTTAATTTAATCATCCTAATCTTATTCAATTTCAACTCCGTATTTGTACAACATTAGAATGACATGTTAATGTTAATGTTATCTTCATTCCTTCAACTGTTCTGATGTTTTCAAAGATTTTGCTTCATACTGGCCCAGTACTTCTTATTTGCCCACAGCTCCGGTGTTTTGTGGCATTAAAATATTTCAGCACGAAACTGGCACTACAGTACATCAGTTACTGCAGTTGTTTTTGGAGATAATCATTAACCATTGAAGGTAATCGATGTCGCGAAAAAATGTGGTCCATGGTCCCACGCTGTTCTGGCCGGATCTCACTTCGTGCTATTACGCCAAGCCTGTAATGGATTGGTACGAAGCGAAGGGCGTTAATGTGGCCCCAAAGGAGGCGAACCCGCCAAATACACCAGAACTTTGTCCGATCAAAAAGTTTTGGGCGATAATGAAGAAGAAGTTGAAGAAAAGCGTAAAAACATTCATAACCGATGAAGCTTTCAAGAAAAACTGGGAGAAATTGTGTAAGGAAGATGGACAAAGCCTCGCCCAAGATCTTTTGAGCAGTGTTAAGAGAAATGTATGAGCAATCGGGAGGAAATTCAATAAATAAATTATAACTAGAAATTAGAAGAAGAATTAGTATCTTCCATTTAATTCCAACTACCTTTGCTTATCTTCGACAGATACGCGTATTTCGTCTACAATGTGCAGACTTCTTCAGTGTCTCGTACTTATAACTCGACTCGACTCGACTCCAGTCGAGTTATTAGTACGAGACACTGAAGAAGTCTGCACATTGTAGACGAAATACGCGTATCTGTCGAAGATAAGCAAAGGTAGTTGGAATTAAATGGAAGATACTAATTCTTCTTCTAATTTCTAGTTACAGGTATTCCACTAAACAGCTCAAACCCTCTAGGATTCAAATAAATTATGCCAAAACATAGCTAATATATAGTTATATAATCCCTGAAAATTTGAGAAGTATCCGATTTAAAATGAATTTTGGCAATCATTTTTGTGTGTCTCATTTTTTCCGAATCCAGTCTTTATAACAATGATATTGCCCTGCAGGAAAAAAGGGTTGCTGTGTTTTTACAACGCATCTATAATTACTGAATTAGCGCAGGAAACAACTGATTCTTAAACTCATTATAAAATCGCAATTCCATTGTTTCCTACTCGAAAGACTAACGGCGCAAAAGTAACGAACCGCAAGTACAGGCTTTTGTGTGCTCGTTAATAATTTGTACCGAAGGAACTGAATTCGAAGCGTTGTGAAGGGAAGGTCAAGTGGTTTGGGGGGGTTGATGGGAAACCCAATTCTATAATTTACCAGGTGGTTTAAATTATGTGCACAGGATTAACGACGGATATGAATACGCAAATACGTACGTGTACACACAAGCGAAGAGAGGGTGGAATGGGAAAGCTCCTTTGTTGCTTCTGGTTTGAGATAAGTACATTATATGGTTTTCGGCATCACCAGGCCGAAAATCATTAAAATCGTAAAGCGTTAAACAATGTGGTAGCACGTGTGCGTGGCATGTTAATTGAAGGTGGAATTCCAAATGAAAGAGCTACTTCTTTTTCTTTTAATGAAAACTATTCGATTTTTCCAACATTCCAAAATCCGATTTCGATAGTGATTCTAAAACTTTTTCACGTTTCGCTCCCTAAGCATCATCACGATATCTTCATTAAAAATGACTCTACTAATCCAGAATCACAGTCACAAGGTGAGCTACCGCTGAGCAAACTATTGCCAGGCAGTTCCCCAGAAAATGAAAAACAATTCCGGAAATATCCCTATATAAACAACGTTCTTCGTTTATGTTCGTTCCTAATACCCGTTCCACCTACCTACTGGTGTTTGAACTATCTCGATTTTCGCTCGAATAAGAGAATGTTTGCTTGGAGCTTTTTTCCTTTTACCTAGCTGAGCACTTCCAGGCGAAACTGGCCATAAAATGTAGAAATTTGTCGCGAACCGGTTTGATTTGGACGAAAATTCGCCAACATATTCAGTGAAACAAAAAAAGTTTTTTAACATAAGGATATATTGTTTGAATTCAAGAGTAACTTTTGAGAAGGGCTTATGTGTTTTTGATACAACAGTTCTAGAAAAATCGTTCGTTTTAGAAAAAAAAACTGTCTGAGCAGAAATGGAAGGGAATCTAAATGTCCATGAAAAAAAAATATACTGGAAAAAACATTTTTTTACCTGAAAAAATCGTAATTGAAACGTAAAATTCAAGTCCTCACAAATACACCATAATTGATTTCTTTTAAATCTCGATGGCAAAACTTGGACATGAAAGGTATTGTTTAAAAGGTAAAAACAACATGAGCATTAATTCGTTAAAAAAGTTTTCCAAATTGCAACTTTTAAAAGATTTTTATATATGTTTTATGTATATCAAAATAACTTCAATTTATTTCAACTCAATACAATTTGTTTGCTTTGCTTTAATCATTTTACATTTTTTTACAATATCGTGATACATATAGACAGACAATGTACAATTTCATCCGTGCAGCTGTTTTACGTGTTTTTATCAGGTGATACAGTTGCTTAATTTAATGGCGTTATTTATGCAAGAAAATGCTATCAAGAAACCTGCTACTATAGCTCAAAGGTAGCGGACAGTTATAGAGAGGAAAATTGCTGTTTTCCTAAAACTATAACTTTCACAGAAATTATGGTACCAGGTTTGAGATCAGATTATTTTCTGAGTTTAAAAAGCCCGTTCAAAACTTTTGGAGCAGTTTGCTGGTCCACGATTCAAGCATCTTGGTGTTGGCCGCATCCTGAAGTTCTTTGGTCGGAAAGTTGAAAGGCAAATCCAACATCACCTTGAGGAGTTTGTTTTGTCTGATTTGAAGTTTATTTCGACGTTTTAAGGCGCAGTTGTACTAAGCTGGGAAGCCATACGTATAGGGCGGATGGAATATAAGTTTGTAAAGTAGAATTTTGTTACCACTGCAATGGTGATTGTTGACAAACTAGCGGATACAGCATTTTGTTCAGTTTATCATGTTTCTATAATGAAGCTGCAACGTGTTTATCGAACTTGAGTTTTTCATCAAGTGTTTGTCCTAGATACTTGATTTTTTCGGTCCAAGGATCATCGCGACCACATACCGTGACTTGCGTTTGTGGGAGATATCGTTGACTTCACCTTCTCATGAAGAAAATGGCTTGTGTTCTTTCCGCGATAACTTCAATCCTCCAGCGATGTTGATAATCCTCAAGGGCATCCTGGGCTGATTGAAGTCTCTCGATAATCGTCTCAGGATTTTTATCAATAGCAACGACTTCAGTATCGTCTGCGAAGAAGTAGTAGTTGACTCCTTCTATCATCGTCCGAGGTGAAAATGTTGTAGAGTGTTGGACTCAGGACCAAAGGGAATTTGTTTAATGTCGGATAGCTCACCATTCACAGCTACTTTAAAAATACGGTGTTTCAAAAACGAATGCAGCACTTTGAGAATGTATAGAAGAAAACTCTGTCAGTTTTATTTTGCGCAGGATTGCGTCCTGCTATTCTGAATCATACGCCTTTTTAACGTCCAGAATAAGCATCCCTACCGAATGACCTAGATTTAGCGAATCCTGGGTGTTTTTTGTCAGACGATCAAGCTGGTGATTAGTAAAGTGGCCACGTTTGAAGCCAAATTGCTGTGGTTATTCCAGTGGTTGCGTGTTAAGGTTGGCACCAGCAAAACTTTCAGCTAAAAGGTTTGCTTTCTCAGCAGGAGACGACACAAGTAATTCACTTTGCTGTAATGAAAGACTGTATTCAACGTTATTCTGCAAAGTCTTGCTGATCTTCCAGACATCCTTTGCTCCGTTTTCCAGGTGGCGGGTGGTGCTGGAAAATTTTAGATTCCTAGTCTTTCAGCACTCGGTACGGATTCAGGCGTTGAGAGATTGTACTACACAAGAACGAAACCATTGTCGTCAGCGCTTGTTGTGTAATCGAATCAGCTGTCTTGTTGTGTTGGATATCCTAACTTCTTCGTATGTTTTCAAAGATATATTGTGGCAGCTGCTTCTGCCTCGGATCGAGAAACGGTGAAGTCGTCAAATCACCTATCTATTGTTTGTGGACTTCAAGGTAGGATAGCAAAGGATATTTTAAGTTGATTTTTTGATTCAAATCTCTCTGCTAAAGGTGTTGTGAGTCGGAATGGTTCTGTGACGTACACGTCAAAGCAAACTGGCAGGTGATCGGAGGAAAGATCGTTGATTACGGTCAATGAAGACATGCTTACTATATTGTTGGAGAGTCGACGACTTCCTAGGGGGTAGTAGGTGAAAGTCTTCAGGCGTGAATGAAAAATTCATAAGAAACTGCCTTGTAGGCTAATATGTTTCCCGCTTTATTAGCCTTCAGACAGTTCTATTGACGATGTCGGGCATTAAAGTCGCCAGCAACAAAAAAAGACACAGATCGTCTTACCAACGAATCAATGTTCTTACGAAACACGCTCCTGGAAACGTTTCGGTGGCCACCTGGAAAATATACAGCAATGATGTGGATAGGCTGTAAGGCATGCTGAATTTCCAAACCAACGGTTTCGATAACGGTCATGCGGAGGTTTAATTTGGAATATTTGATGCCTTTCTGGATAATAATTGGCACAGCAACACCGCGTTCGTTGTCGTCAATGCTCCTCCTATGCAGCAATATTCGGGATGACAAAAGGAATTTTTGGTAGTAAGTAGTAAGGAATTTTAGTAGTAACGTCGATTCCTTGTGCGGAAAGAAAGTCAAAGAGTTCAGTCTTCTTAGGAAGAAACGATCTACCATTCCAATTAACAAGTTTGAGGTGTTCCATGTTATCCATGATACAGATATTTCATCATGAGCTCAGACAGAGCTAGAAATTGCTGCTGCCTGTTAAAGGGTGATACGGTCAAAATTTGGTCAAGGGAAAACGCGTGTAAATCGGTGAAATCGTTTATTTAAAAAATCAAATTAAATTTCTTTTTCAAGTTCAATTAGTATAAAATTCAGGAAAAATATTCAGTTAGGCTTCCGCTTTTCCAAATTCGAATTGCCGGGCCTTACGCTTGACCCCTGCCATCAGATTTTGTACAGCCACCTTGTCCACCTTCTTCGCCGCAGAAAGCCAGTTTGCCTTGAACTGCTGCTCGTCCTTAGCAGTTTTTTTGGTCTTCTTTAGGTTCCGCTTGACAATAGCCCAGTATTTCTCAATTGGGCGGAGCTCTGGCGTGTTGGGAGGGTTCTTGTCCTTGGGAACCACCTGCACGTTGTTGGCGGCGTACCACTCCATGGCCTTTTTACCGTAATGGCAAGATGCCAAATCCGGCCAAAACAGTACGGAACAACCGTGTTTCTTCAGGAAAGGCAGCAGACGTTTATACAAACACTCTTTCACGTAAATTTCTTGGTTGACAGTCCCGGAAGCTATGAAAATGCTGCTTTTCAAGCCACAGGTACAGATGGCTTGCCAAACCAGATATTTCTTTGCGAACTTTGACAGTTTCGTGTGCTTGAAAATATCTGCTACCTTTCCCCTTCCTTTTGCCGTATAAAACTCCTGTCCCGGAAGCTGCTTGTAGTCGGCTTTGACGTAGGTTTCGTCGTCCATTACCACGCAGTCAAACTTCGTCAGCATCGTCGTGTACAGCCTCCGGGATCGCGCTTTGGCCGTCGTATTTTGTTTATCATCGCGATTTGGAGTCACTACCTTCTTGTAAGTCGATAGTCCGGCTCGTTTTTTGGCTTGATGCACGGTTGTAGACGATAAACCCAGCTTATTTGCGGCATCTCGGAGAGATAGGTTAGGGTTTCGCTTGAAACTACCGGCAACTCTCTTTGTCGTCTCAGCGGCTTCCGGTTTTCGATTTCCCCCCGATCCAGACTTCCTGGCTGTCGACAAACGTTCCCCAAACACTTTAATTACATTTGTAACGGTTGATTTGGCAACTTTTAGCGATTTTGCCAACTTTGCGTGCGAGTAGCTCGGATTTTCGCGATGCGCGAGCAAAATTTTGATACGCTGCTCTTCTTGCTTGGACGGCATTTTGACAACTGAAGAGTGAATTCCAAAATCAAAATAGGAGCAACATTCTACACACACACACACCTTCAAAATGAGTGGTGTTCAGGTTTTTTAAATGCAAAATTGAAAGAAATACGTCAAGTTGATATTGACTAAATTACGGCACCCACTGAGTCGAGTAAACATGTCTGTCACAAGAGATAGGAACTTCGTTATGGTGAAAAGGTCACCATCAGCAAAGTCGTTATTTGGAGCTGTTACTGGTCCCCTACCAGTCGTTTGTGCGTAGGTTTCTCTTTCAGTGGAACCGGTTGAAGGCGGCTAGTTGGAGCTGGCTTATGGCTTACGAGTTCCGAAAATGTAGTGTTCGTAAACACGGGTTGACTAAGATTTGGCTTCTTCTTCGTGTTCTCCAGATCCTCAAGGTAGGTTTGCCTGAATTGACACCCACGGAAGTTTGCAGTGTGATTGCCTGCACCATTTGCACATTTATTTGTGATTTGAAGCTGTTGTTTTCAGTCAACTCCGTCTTCTGATGTAGTTTTCAAGCATTGGTGAGATGTTTACTACCGCACCTGACACACTTTGGTGAGCCGTGTTCGGGCGCATTTGGGCGCTTTAAGAGAAATCTCCATGAAACCACCAAATTGAGTAGTGCCTTCGTTTTCCGTAAGTCCTGTGCTTTCACTGTTCCACGGAGGAATTACAACAGATACAGAGCGTGTTGGTCCGTTGATGTCGTGGTGGTTGATAATACCTTGGCATCTCGCGGGTGATTGTTGTGCTTCACCAATTCTGAAATACATCTTTCATGGATGACCCAACGATATGGAGCGGAGGTATTCTAGAATTGACTGTATTTGTTTGTTGCACAGCCACTGGTGTAGTTTTTTCCTCAGCAACGCTGGCGGTGATGTCAGTGAGCGTTTTGCGTTGGAATACATGGTACAACTGTTGTGTTGTTGTTTTGATTGACTGATATCGGCAAGCGAGCGTGCTTTGACGACGTGGATAATCTGTCCAACGAATTGGTTCGAAGACTCTCCGGGCGATAGTGCGGGGGGAGGTGTGAGTTGTCAACATTACTCGACAAACGCTCCTTGGAAAGTGAGGTCAGGTTGAGGTTTGGCGTGTCGGTACTCATCCGAATATTGCTTCCACGTTTAGGTTTCCCCAGGATGATGAATCACGATTTTTTACTTCGAGTGCGGCAAACAAAAAACGAGAAAAATATCGAATCACAGGAGGGCTTGTATGTACCGGTCCACTGTTGCCGGAAGACTCCAACAAAATTACTTCTCAATGCGAAAATACGAAATTACATCAAATTTTTAATTGAAATCAGTATACAGGTATACCTCTATAGTACGTACATCAACTTTCTTCAAATCGAAATTGTATAAGTATTGTATTGTATAATTGTATAAGTACAGAAATTGTAATTGCATACAACTACTGGTTGTATCTTAAATCTAATATAACCAAAAGAAAGTACAACTTTCCTTTTAGTTGTATTAGATTTAAGATACAATCAGTAGTTGTATGCGATTTAAATTTAAAGTGAGAAAGTTGGTGTTCGTACCATCGAGGTTTACCTGTAATAATGATCTCCATAAAGGTAACCGTTTACGAGATATTTTGAAATTTATTTCATGGGTGGCTAAAAACTTAACGAACATGTCCTTTTCATAAGTTAATAGAGATGATTTATCACCAAAACTATGTTTGTTCCATCAAAAATGGTTATTCCAACAACTGTGTCTTTGATTTTCACACGGTTGGACTAATAATTTGAAAGTTATAGGAGATTACTTTAACATTATTGTTATTAATCCCACGACGGTTTGGTCAATTTGATTGGTAAACCCAACAATCTCCTACAACTTTCAAATTATTAGGGCAATAGTGTGAAAGTTAAAGAAAAAGTTGTTAAAATATTTATGTTTGTTGAAACCAACATAGTTTTGTTGATGAACCATCTCGAATAACTTAAGATATGGTCGTGTTTCTTAAGTTTTTAGCCACTTATCAAATTAAATTCAAATTATCTTGAAAAGGGTTACCTTAAAAGAGATCAATAGTATGCAAATTTCAATTAGAAATTTGATGTTGAATTGTATTTTGGCATTGAAATGTTATTTTGATAAATATAAATTAATTCTATGAAAATCTTCAAAAAACTGCTATTCAAAAAACTTTTCTAACTTTTCTAAATTTTTTGTTTCATGATGCTTCTACCTTTTAGGCAGGGATTTTTTTGCCCAAATTTTGTCATCGAAATTTTAAAGAAATTAAAAATGGCGTAGTTTGAAAATTAATTATGATGTAACTTTTTTTTTCAGGATGATTTTGATGATTTCCTGTCATTTATTCTCAGTCATATTTTTTGAAAAAACGAACGATTTCCGAATTCTTGCTTTTCTAAAACTATTGTGTGTATGTGTGTGTGTATATACAATCCAACGCTCAGCGTCCGGCAGCGTTTTGATAGAAGAAAAATGTTTGCAGTTAAACGAACTGTTGTGGACTCGACAAACATTTTTAGTCCAGGAGTTGGAAGGTGATAGCTCTGTTGGGTTCCAGTGACCCATCTCAGAATGCCTGGCTACTCACGTCCATTCCTAGGTCACTTTCACTTATAACAAGCCCCGCATAAACACAGTACAAACATCAAATAGGTATAGGTATAGGATATAGGTACTGTGCATACACTTTCATCATCAAATCTTATTGTTTTGAGGATGGCACGTATTTAGCAGTATCGTTCAAATTTAGTTATAAGCACATACACATACACATACTCTACAGACGTAGTACTCCGCTATTCGGCAAATATGTTTACATCATCCTTTTCGAATGGAACAGCCGGAATACAATTAGTGCTTTGCGCACAAATGCAATACAATGAGAATCATAGGTAAAAAAAACACTTCCAAAAAGAAATTTAACTTTAAAAATTACAATCATTGTGCAACGAAAGAAAAAAACTTCACAGCTCCCTATCTGTTCACCACGTAGTGAGTGCATCTAAAATTATATGCCAGCTACTCACTTACACATGCGCGATAGCTTCGTTCTTTGCTTCTGTCCAGCAAATGGGCGTGTTCTACATTGCACTGGTTTTCTTTTTTTCTATCTCCACACTCTGTAAATAATCAAAATCCCCCGCTATGAGGCGACTCTATTTCGACTTCTACACTGCTCTTAATAATCAATTCACTAGCGACAAATCGAAAAAATACTCTTATTTAATTATTTATGTTCGCGTGACACAGTACTAACAGCACTGACAAACACAACTAAGCTGATATTTACTCTCCCTCCGGATGCGGAGGCGAAGCACAAAATATAAGAAAAAGGGGAAAACTGCCGACCATCACAGATTTAGCGAGGGAATCGATTATATTCACTACAATTTACACAATACACGTGGATATTTTATGATTTCACTGTTCGTTTAAGTTGAATTACGAATTTGTTTTTGATTTTATTTTCCGCGAAAAAGACGCAGCAAAAACAAACACATCAGTTTCCAAGCACGGCTTGCTGCGATCCTCTTGCTTCTCTAAAACTGTTGTATTCAAAACACATAAGCCCTTCTCAAAAGTTATTCTCGTATCAAAATGACCGTTCCTCATACCAAAACACTTATACCGTAATTCCGAAAGTGTTTGCAAAGTTTCGGCCAAATCTAAAATACTAAAGTTTTGTCATTTACTGATTTTGCGTGGAATCGCTCAGCTTTCTTTCGTATCTATGGAAACGGGGAACAGCGCTGTATGCAGAAAGGCGAGAGACGGAAGCTGTTCCTGGAGTTCTTCCCGATATGCCATGCGATAAATTATTTAATAGTTTGTTGTCAGACATTCTTATGAATAAGTAAATATTTTTCGAAGAAACAAGCAGCAAGCAAAAGTAGTAGGGTGCCGTTCGCGTGCGCTCCGGAACGGGAGCAAATAAAATTCCTGGAAAAGATTGGAAAGCCTTTCAACTAGGGATGGAGGTCTTGGCGAGGAAGAGGATCCTTTGGTGGCATAACAATCTTTCTCTTTGGTACAAATTGGTTGACAGTTGTAGGTTAACATTTTTTTCCCTTAATATTTAAGTTTTCGTGAAATTTTGTGGGACAGTCAATGTTATTTGATTTTCACACCAAACTTTGTTCTCACATTGAATAAGCATGAAACCATGCCTGTATGTCCATCCAATCCCACATATTCCCTTACCTCATTGCAACATGATTTGGGAAAAAAAATCCCGAAACATACTTCGAAATATTGTTTCCAATCCCCATTGTATTTCCCAACGAAAATGCTTTCCGATGCTTTAGAAAGTTGCCAAGAATAAGACTGCAGTTGTCAGTGTCGAGAACTCCGAAATTGTCCCCAAACTCCATCGCCCGCCCTTGAACGACCAATCTGTTTTGGTTTCAAACAGGGCGCTGGTCGTCTCGAGATGCAAGGGGAAATCGGGAAGAAATTTAAAAAACTTGTCCCCACCGAGAGATAAACGAATAGAAAAATGGAATAATGAAAACTTTTCCCATCGAACGAGCATCGCATCCCATCGATTCAATTGTTGAGGGAAAATAAAGAGGACTTGCGCTTCCCGATACATTCGGTTCAATTCCAGTAAGAAATGCTAACGGCCTGATGATTGTTCGGTGACAGTCAGCTTGCTACCTTGGTGGAGTGAGGTTTTCCCGATAGACAGATAGAAGAATGGAAAAACTTTATCTTCCTTTTGAAAGGGGTGCTTCACCTGTAGCCAAGCCGCGAGCGTCCGAGCACGAGTTGTGAGCCGAGATTTCACGCGACATTCTTTATAGTCATTCCGAGTGGTTGGATTATAGCGCGGCAAATAGTGGGAAAAAAGGCTTCGGTACGTGACTCAGTGGCACGGAATAAAATAATTTGTTTTTCCGTAACCGGGATGGCGTGCCACATTGTTCCGCCACCACGGCTAGTGCCATGCGACAGTGTACGACAACGATTCCATGGGTGACATCAAAGTCTGTCACCGTTGAATGGAATGTTGGATGAATTTCAATTATTTTTTAATGAAACCGAGATGTAGACAACTTTATGCTGAAGGAATGCAACTATTATTGCCTCTATTTTTCCAGGTGTATGAAAGACCTATGTGTGGCAATTTTCACAGAGCTGCGTTGGTATTCGGAAAAATTCAATCAATCATCCACCATGAGAGTCAAGCTCATGTCCCACACAAGCGATGAAACACAATGTTAGCAGATCCACTTTCTATAGAATCGGAACGAATTCAAGTTGGTTTTAAGTCACTTTCGTTTTCCGTGCATTTTTTTTGTTCGTTGCCATGGAAAGTTTCGCTCCTTCGATCGACAAAGAAATCTATTTTATTGCTCTGAAAGGCTTATTTTTCGAATAACACCTCAGGCAGGGTGGGAGCACCACCTTCTTTTCAAAGCTCGATGGGAGTCGATGAAGGAGAGTGAGTAGAAAATCCGCTTAGCTGGGTGCTACCTGTATGATACGTGGATGAACTTCGAGCCCAGGCGATAACATTGCAAATCCTGTTCCAACGGATTGTCGTGAGTGTGTGTACTGGAGTGGATATTTGGAACTTTTTTCCATGGCGGTATGACAGACTGATCCCTTCGTATGGCGAAGGGATTTGTCACTTGAATGAAGCATTCGAAGATGTAACATATCCTTTATCCGTTGGGTACGTGTTAATCACAGCAGTGCATGAGTATGTAATTTTATCAGGTTGGATGGCACTTTCTTTAGTTTTCCGGTAGGAAGAAACAATTGATCTGTTTAACTCGTTGAAATTTTTGTAATTAGCCTAATGGAAAACACTTTGGCACAGTATTAATGCAGTTAATAAAAGCAACAAGCAGTTGGAATCGTTCAACTCTTTCTGATTCGAAAACACTGATCAACAGAGATTTTTAGACCCAGAGCTTCATGCCAGTTTCCGTTAGTTTGAGTCCCGAAATCATCGAGAATCGTAATTTGACCTCATGCGATTTGCATTTTTCTCCAAAAATTGGAATCAAAAATTGAAATTATGATATATTTTGAGAACCACTTAACTAACCGCCTAAGCGTAAATGTAAATTTTCCAGAAGTATGTTTTCAGATTTTTTTTAGACTTGAACAAACAGTTTTGCAAAAAAGTGTGTAGATCCGATTTCACCGGAAAAAGTTATAACCATTGAAAGGCATCATAGGGCATGTGTCCCTTGACTCAGCCTATTATGCAACCAGCGATCACATTTTTCAGTATAACTCATAAAGTTTTTAAACTGTAAGCGAGATTTAACTAGTTATATACTTGCAAAGATAAGTTTGATAAGACATTTGGTAGCATGTCATCACTAATAGTTACACAACTATTTTTATAATGCCATACACTTTCGAGGGATGTGGATTTAATGTCAGTCTATAAGCACCAAATTGGGTCTATTCGTGGATGCAATCTCCGTCCCATTCGATGGATTTATTACTAAATGCAGTCTTTGTACGTTTTTTAATTTTATGAATAAAGGCATCTGTAAGCTGTACTGATTTACTTAATACAACATTTCACAACACAAACTAAAGTTAAACTGCCTCAACCAGTGAAATCATGATGCCCCAAAAGTTCAAGAAATCGAAAATTACGTGGAAGTGAACAACTATAAGTTGATTAATATTGTCTCAATTGCTTCGGAGTACATCAGTAATCCTCATAGGAACATGATTTTGTTGATTATCGCCGAATTAATGACACATTTGGTACATAGGCCGAATTAAGGAGCTAGGCTAACATTACATCCCCTTACCCTATTCAAGCAAAAAAAAACAGCAAACTACAGAAGACCCCCATGCGCAGATTCCCTTGAGGAGGGTCTCAAATGATATATGAGCACTGTCCATTGTTGTTTCATCAGATATTATATATAGGAAGTTCCTTTCTTGAGCAAAGTTGTTCAGTAAGTCTTTAGGATGGTAAACTCAAAAGTTCAGAATTGCCTCACTAAGCGGCGCTAGTGTGCATGTAAAATTTATTTATAACCTGAATCTCTATATTATTGACGTATAGCTTATAGGCGTCCTCGTCAAAGTTGTTTGATTGATTGAGACCTCTTGGATAGTGATAACATTAGTTCATAACTCGACCGCTACGTGGCGCTTGTGTACATGTGAACTTTTTGTAATATCTGTATTTTGCTGTCATGATCATCAATGATTTAATTTTTTCAGGAAATTAATTCTGGTAACCATGACCTTCCAGACTGTCGACTTCAAAATTCAGAATTATTCCACTGCGTGGCGCTGGTCTGCCTATGAACTATGCAAAAAATGTTTACCGCTAGTGCACATAAGTGACTAGTTACCCCAATATGGGTATTTTTGGTACGTTCTTCAGACAACATCGGGTTAGTTCTTCAGAGAAGTTCTTCACAGAATTCCTAAAGTTCCTAAGTGAACTTGGAAGTTTTTTAGAGAACTTCAGGAAAATTCTGCTAAGAACTTCAGGGAAGTTCTGCAGTTAACTTCAGGGACCTTCAGGGAAGTTAGGCAAAGAACTTTAGAGAGGATCTTCAGAGAACATCAGGGAAGTGCTACAGAGAACAACAGGGAAGTTCAGCAGAGAACTTTAAGGAAGTTCTGCAGAGAACTTTAGGGAACTTCAGGGAAGTTCCACAGAGAACTTCAGGAAGAATCTTCAAAGAACATTAGGAAACTTTCGCAGAGAACTTCAGGGAAGTTCTGCAGAGTACTTCAGGGAAATTCTACAGAGAACTTCAAGAAAGTTCAGCAGAAATCTTGAAGAAAATTATGCATAGAACTTCAGGGAAGTGCTGCAGGTAACTTCAGGAAGTTCTGCAGAGAACTTCAGGGAAGTTCTGAGCAGAGAATTTAAGGATAGTTTTGCAAGAGCTTAAAGGAAGCTCGACAGGTTCGTTCAGGGAAGTTTCGCAGGGAACTCCAGAGAAATTCTTCAGAGAACTTCATGGAAGTTCCGCAAAAAAATTAAGAAAGTTCTGCAGGTAACTTCTGGGAACTTCTTTAGAGAGCTTCAGGGAAGTTCTGCAGAAAACTTCAGGGAAGTTCCATGTAAATTCAGGAAATTTCTGCAGAGAACTTCAGGGACATGACGATACATATTCCTGTATTTGAAGGCCAACTTCTGAATCAGGCGCTTGTCCGGCTCATTACTCTTTGTGAGATTGTTCCTTCTTTCAAACAGAAGCAGTTCTTTGAAGTTTCATTGATTAACGAAATGAAGCACCACATGTTTGACGAAGCATACTCCTGTATCCAAAAGCGAACTTATGATTCAAGCGCTTGCCCGGTATAAAACTGTTATGTGAGAATGTTCCTTCTTTCAAACAAGAGCAGTTCTTTGGAGTTTCACTGATCAAACAAATATAATTCTCATGATTTCATGCATTTAAATTTGAGAAAATTTTGAACCGGCTGGTGAATCATGGATAAACATATTGCATCTTTCTTTTTTACTTTGAAACGTTGTTGAAATCAAATGATTAAAAGATATTTGGCTAAATGGCTTCCTAAACCTCATTACTTCAGAAGAATCTGATTTTAAATTTGACTTTCTCAAATGAGTTATTTGTCGCTTGAACAATAGTTACAATGAACTTTCAGAAAATTAGCCATGACTGACGATTATCAAAGGTGAGAGATAATATGATAAAACTAAAGCAAAACAAATGGGACAAGTTTATGAAAATTTCACAATTTAAATGAAGAATACACAAAAATATACATTGACCTATTTAATTTCAATATCACAATCAGAACCATCAAAAAACTCATACTAGGCATGCATTAGACAAAACGAGAAATATTTTTCCTGCACTTCACTTCGCGCATAGTAAAGAAAGTCCAAACGTCAATTCGGCTAAACGTCCATTCGGCCGAACGTCTTTATGCCAAACGTCCATTCGTTCAAATATCCGTATGCCAAATGTCTTTATGCCAAAGCGGTATCATCGTATCGATTAAGTCGAAGGCGACCTACGGACAGGCAGACAGCGAGGCTGACGAGGTGCAGCCATGTATCGAATATATTGGAGACAACTTCTGTGTACAGCAGAGGCCATTTCATTTTTGGTCTAATTAGTAAGTTAAGTATAGGTTTTACCATTGATCTTTGGATACTACCGTTCAAAATACCCTCCGCTCGTTTTCAATCTTGTTTCTTTCATTTTCAAAGCCTGCCGTTGCCTTACGAGACCTATCAGTACACTTTCTCTTCGATGTCTTTGTGTTCTAGCAATAAAATTACTGTCCAGCTGCCTGTTAGTGCTGTCGCATGGAGAAGACGAGATTATCTGCTTCTGACAAAACTTCATCAAAGATCGTTACTTCCGCGCTGGGGAGAATACAAAAATAACAATCAAAAGTGTATTAATTATAATGTTGGCATGTCATTATTCATTGAATTAAAAAAAAAATCTATGACATTTCGTGCTAACCGTTCACCATAAACATTCACAACATAAACAAGTACACTACCTATAGATTGTCGAAGCGTTATGATCTTATTTTTGCAACAACGTCAATGTCATATTCCGGTAAGCAGGGAGATACTCTATGTACAATCATTGAAGTTATTCCACAAATTGGTTGGTGAGAGTTATTTTGGATGACTAATCGATTATATCGACAAGTTTATCAAGCGGTATTCGACTTCTCAAATATACGGGTGAGAAATTATCACTTGTTGCTGAGTGCATCAATAGTTTAGCGGTAGAAATGCATTTCATAAAATTTACAATGAGTTATCAACTAGAAGGGATTTTTTTTTAATAATCATTTATTTGTACAGGCTCAATCGAATTAACTTTACAGAGCCAAATTTTCATATTTTTATACATCATTTATCTTAAAACTAAAGTTAGGAGGATAGAGCCGATTACTCGCGGCCGTCTCGAGGTTAATAGGAACTACAAATTACGGATGGGAAGGAGGGTGGGCATTTAAAGTATGGTTTACATAACACATTAAATTTAAATTCTAAATTATCTAAACACTTATAACTATACAACTTATGGTTTCTTTCACTTGAACATTTTTGAAAAAGAAAAACACACACACACACATACACTTATAAAAACCTATACTAAACATACAGGTTAAACTAACTACAATCTAAGGCTAATGTTAGTCAAAATCACATAAATTAGTTTCATGTACTTCAAATCACGTACAGCCAAAATATCTCGAATTGGCACATTGGGTTGTCTCACCTCGAGCCCGAAGGGAATCATAAAGCTCAGATCTGACTCCAGAATGTTCTGGCACAAGACCAAATAACGTGATCTGCGTCCTGATAGCCTTGTCCACACTGCACAGAGATTGCTGTCGCTCAAAAGCTCCGAAACCCGGTATAAATGAGCGTTCAAAGAATAATGGTTGGACATGAGGCGAGACATGACACGAATGAAGTCTCGACCACATCCATCCCCCTAAACCAAGAGTTTCTTCGACACCTTTGGGATGATAGAATGTTGCCATCGCCCCAAATCTCCTTTACTCCATTTATACTGCCAGCTGACGAGAGACTGTTGACGAAAAATAGGAATAAATTCGTTGAAGGCGATTTGTCGATCATAAATATCGCCTTCCATAGCGCCCACCTTTGCAAGCGAGTCCGCTTTCTCATTGCCTGGAATTGAACTATGAGATGGGACCCATACAAAGGTGATGATAAAATAACGCGAAGATAAAGCATTTAGAAGCTCCTGTATTTTCATGAGAAAATACGACGAGTGCTTTACCGACCTCAATGAGCGAATAGCCTCTATAGAACTGAGACTATTCGTGAAAATGAAGTACTGATCCGGTGTTAATGAAGCAACAATTTCTAGCGTAAAGTGTATTGCCGCTAATTCAGCTACATATACGGAACAAGAAGCATCGAGTTTACGGTTTGCGCTATAAATTTCATCAAATATACCAAAGCCTGCTGACTCCTCTATCAAAGATCCGTCAGTGAAAAACGATTTAGTGGAATCAACTTGGCCAAACTTTGCAGCAAATATTACCGGAGCAATCATAGGACGATGATGCTCTGGGATTCCATGAAGCTCTTGCTTTATTATTTTGGTGGCGACTTCAATTTTCTTGTAAATTTCAACTTTGTTAGTTATAATTATAATTAATGATTTATTCCAATATGTGCATTCATCTATTTGACACCTTCTACAGAAGAAGGGTACACAAATCACTTGGAATTTTTTTTATCCGAGGCTCAAGGGGCCGAGTATTAAATACCATTCGACTCAACTTATCAAGATCGCAATTTGAAATGACAATAATTGAAATTTACAACTTTGAAAATGCGAAATGTCAATGTATTTTTTCCTAGGATCGATTTGGGCATCTCGGACATTAAATCAGCATTAGGTTTCCGAAGCAATGTATAGATTTTCTTTGTCAAAATGTATGGTAAAAATCGCGTCACTCTAAAACGAAAGTGATACACCACTCTTTAGATATTCTTGATAATCCGGAGAACCATGCAGTGACTAGTCAAAATCGTTAAACGTTAAATTTACTTCAAAATAAAAACCTAAACTGATCCACGTATCGTGTGGTCTTACCCATATTCCCTGGAAGTAGTAGGAATTTGAACCCGGATGAGGTCATTGTAGTCCTATTTACTTGATAATATCACCATTGCACTTATTTTTGAGTTCTCATGTTATTTGATGTGTCGGGGTTTTGATTCAAATCCGAATCTGGCCACATTCCCGGGAGTAGCCGGAACATCAACCTGGATGTGGTCAAGGTGGATCTGGGCTTTTGATATCATCACCATTGGACTAATTTTTGTATTCTCGTATTGAACCACAGTACTTTTCATTTGGCGGTTGCTTCATTCGAAGCTGGGTTTGTAATACTCGGCCCTCCATGCCTTGGAAAAGTCGGTTTCAGTTAAACATACACACACACTTCTTTGGAAGAAACGTAAAAGCGGGGTAATCTAGTGCGAGATTTATGCATTTACCAATCTCACGGGTTTTGCAGACATTCCAGGACTCTGGCCTTCCAGGACCGTATTTGCGCAAGTTTGCGCAAGATGAAACCAAAATTTTCAGGAGGCTGGCTAAAAAATCTTCAAAATAAGCCTACTGCGGTATATGTGCGCACGTGCGCTCACATTTGAAAACTTAGTTGAAGTTTTTATCCGATTCTCCATACATTCTATATGAGAGTAAAAACCACGACCATGTAGGATTCATATCTTGAAATATTGCAGAGAGCACAATTTTTATCCAATCTTTATAAAAATTTTAATAAAGAAACTTAAAATAGTGTACAAAATCAAAAAAAAAAAATATATTTACTGTAATATGAGGAAGTTGATTTGTCGACTTTTTTCCGCCTTGGAATCACTGTGCGTTGGTCTGCCTATGAACTATCCAATGAATGTTTACCGCTAGTGCACATAAGTGGCTGATTTCCCCAATACGAGTATTTTTGGTACGTTCTTCAGACAACTTCGAGCTATTCCACCAGAGAAGTTCTTCACAGAACCTCGAGTAAGTTCTTAAGAGAACTTGGAACTTAACCCGCTTCATAGAATCCCAGGGAAATTCTGCAGAAATCTTCAGGGAAGTTCTGCAGACAACTCAAGGGAAGTTCCGCAGAGAACTTCAGGGAAGATCTTCTGAGAACTTCAGAACAGTTCTACAAAGAACTTCGGGGAAGTTTAGCAGAGAACTTCAGGGAAGATCTGCAGAGAGTTTCAGGGAAGAACTTCAAGGAAATTATGGAGAGAACTTCAGAAAACTCGAGGAAGTCTCTGAGAACTTCAGAAAACTTCAGAGAGAAGATCTTCAGTGAACTACAGGGCAGTGCTACAGAGAACTTCAGGAAAGTTCCGTAGGGAAATTCAAGGAAGTTCCGCAGAGAACTTCAGGGAAGATCTTCAGAGAACTCCAGGGCAGTTCTACAGAGAACTTCAGGGAAGTTCAGCAGAGAACTTCAGGGAGATTCTGCAGAAATCTTCAGGGAAGTTCTGCAGAGAACTTCAAGGAAGTACCACAGAAAACGTAAGGAAAGTTCTGCAGATCACTACAGGGAAATTCTGCAGAGCACTCCAGGAAGTTTTCCAGAGAACTTTAGTTCTTCAGAAATCTTCAGGGAAGTTCTGCAGAGAACTTCAGAGAAGTTCCGCAGAGAACATAAGGAAAGTTCTGCCTTGAACTTCAGGGAAGTTCTCCAGAGAACTTCAGGAAAAATCTTCATAGAACATCAGGGAAGTTCTCCAAAGAATTTCAGGAAAAACCTTCAGAAAACATCAGGGAAGAACTTCAAGGAAATTATGGAGAAACCTTCAGAGAAGTTTTGCATAGAACTTCGAGGAAGATCTTCAGAGAACTTCAGGGAAGTTTTGCATAGAACTTTGAAGAAGATCTTCGGAGAACTTCAGGGAAATTCTGCAGAGAACTTCAGGGAAGATCAAAGAGAAACTTCTACAGAGAGCTTCAGGGAAGTTTAGCAGAGAACTTCAGGAAAGTTCTGCAGAAATATTTAGGGAAGTTCTGTAGAGAACTTCAGAGAAGTTCCACAGAGAACATAAGGAAAGTTCTCTCAAGAACATAAGGGAAGTTCTCCAGAGAACTTCAAGAAAAATCTTCAGAGAATAACAGGGAAGTACTTCAAGGAAATTATGAAGAGAACTTCAGGAAAGTTCTGCACAGTACTTCGAGGAAGATCTTCAGAGAACTTCAGGGAAGTTTAGCAGAGAACTTCAGGGAAGTTCTGCAGAGCACTCCAGGAATGTTCTTCAGAGAACTTTAGGGAAGTTTTTCAGAGAACTTAAGAAAAATTCTGCAAAGAACTTTAGAGAAGTTCTGCAGGTAACTCCAGGGAAGCTCTACAGAGAACTTAAGGGAAGTTCTGCAGAGAAACTCTGGGAAGTTCTGCAGAAAACTCCCTGATAAGTCTTTTGGGAAGTTCTGCAGAGAACTTGAGAGAAGTTCCACTGAGAACATAATGAAAGTTCTGGCAAAAACTTCGAGGAAGTTCTCCAGAGAACTTCAGAGAAAATCTTCAGAGAACATCATGGAAGTCCTCCAGAGAACTTCAGGGAAAATCTTCAGAGAACATCAGAGAAGAACTTCAAGGAGATTATGGAGAAAACTTCAGGGAAGTATTGAATAGAACTTCAAGGAAGATCTTCAGAGAACTTCAGGGAAGTTCTGCAGAGAACTTTATGGAAGATTCAGGGTAGTTCTACAGAGGACTTCAGGGAAGTTCTGCAGAAATCTTTTGGGAAGCTCTGGAGGTACCTTCTGGGATTTTCTGCAGAGCACTTCAGGGAAGTTCAGCAGAGCACTTCAGGGAAGTTCATCAGAGAACTTTGCAGGGAAGTCCTGCAGAGAACTTAAGCTAAAAACTTCAAAGATCTTTAGGGAAGTTCTGCAGGTAACTTTGAGGAAGTTTTACAGAGAACATCAGCGAAGTTATTCTCTTTGGTGACGAAATTAACATTGTTCACAGCAAACCATTCTAGTACCTCCTTAGAGTATTGGCAGCTGGCTATATCCGGCCAAAAAATAATGCCTGGGGCAGACATACAACGTACAGCGTTGTACGAACTGTCAAATACTTTAATCCAGTACTCAAAAACAGGTACTAGACTAAAGGAGTACAACGCTGTACGTTGTATGTCTGTACCAGGCATAACGTTGGACTTGTGTTGCCGAATGAAGGGTAAAATCCGCTTTTTCTGACACTCTTCAATGTAAACCTTCGACGTCATTGTGTGAGAAGTGATGAAAACCTTGGTTTTAAGGCCACAACTGCAGATGTCTTTCCAAATCATAGGTTTTCGAGCAAACTTATCAGCAAAAACACATTCATACCTGGAAGGGATATTCCCACGACCAGTTGCCCGGTAAAATTTTCGTCCGGGGATTTGTTTATAAGCCATTTTGACATATGTTTCGTCATCAATTATAATACAGCCATCAAATTTCGTCAAAACTCGTTCGTAGCGATTCAGGAAGCGATTCGGATGTTTACCCGAGCAGAGCCGAATAGCTTGATAACTGGCCTTGGTATTAAGAAGCTCAGATTAAGAGGTAAAATACCTGAGGATAATACCATAAAATTTTTCCCACAATGTTATGCGAATACCACAATGTTATGCGAAAATTGAGGTAAGACAATACCAAAATAGTACCTCTAAGGTATTCCCAGGTATCCAAAATAACAGGTTTTGTTATTCGAGAGATATTTTGCTTGCAATTCTTAGGTATTTTGCTTAGGTATTTAACCTCTTAATCTGAGCTCTTTAATACCAAGGCCAATTATCAAGATCAAAATTAGGTATTCATATGTTGTTGTCTCTTGCTCGGGTAGTGGCACATAAAGACTTATATCCTCCTCTTGGAGGATTTAACACACGGTGGAAAAGTTGGAATCGTATTTCTTTGAATCCTAAAGGGTTCTTTGCCAAATCACGTATGGAGACACCTGCGATTGTCTCAACATCTTTCTTCTCAGCTCATTGTCCTAAGTGCTACTTTTATGATAGATGCGCTATGCTTTATCCACACTCAGAGTCTCCTTGTCACGTTTGTTTACAAGACACACCATTGACTTTGGGAATTTTAACAATTTTGCTATTTTTGAGGCAGACCACGAAGGGTTCCCTAGATGTTTGTGCACAATTAATTTTCTCTTGTCATGTTCCATGATCCGAAATTTCAAGATGCGTCGATCAATCGAAAAATACTTTTCACCATTTTCTTCGTCAATGAAATATCAACAACTGCCTGTCAAGAGGTTTTGTTCCAACCACTAGGGACGCGGTTGTGTAATTAAACCGTGCGTCCAGATTTACTTTGAATCGAGCTTTACAACGAACGGTTTATGCCAGATCTTTTCCAGATCTAATGTCTTCTTGAAGGTACCTCTACGTGCACAAATGGTTCTATAGAATAGATATTTCCTTTGTATAGAATGTAAGTATGATTTGGGTATAGAAATTTAACATCAAACAGGCTAAAATAAAAAAAAGCGTGATAAATCTGTTTAGAGTAGAATTGTAAATAACATGCACATAATGTTCTATTGTTTCTGGAACACAATTGTAGACGTTCGTTATCACGCATCGACAATCCTCTGCCAGATCCCTGGGTGTGGCTAGCTTTTGCTTTATTTCTCTGTAAAGGGTGTATCTAGCTTGTCGGTTACGTGGTGATGTTATTAAGGTCACTATGTATCTTCTCTTAAATAGTTAACTGAAATATGTAAACCATGTAGACTATCAATTATTATCGAAGAGCATACATCTGTTCCCTTAATCTTGAGGTCAGAATGTCAGGAAGTAATTTACGCATAAAGCTCACGGATAGAAAAGAACTACAAACTAAGCAAACGCAACTTTGTATGCACTTAGCATAATCCAAATACGTTTCGCTTATCATAAAATGCAGCACAGAATGACCCCCTTTACGATGCATTTTTACTCCCATAAAACGGAGTACTTTTCTGTTCAAACAAAATGCAGTCTTTTCATATTTGCGTTACTGTGAACAGCCAAGCAGTATGAAACACGTCAAGAACAGCGCGCCCCCGATGACAGCGGCTGGAATCGGATGAAAAATAGACAACCGAAGTCGCACCATCATCATTTCTGCCTGCATCCGGACAGACTATCATCGCCGGAGCATCATTTTCTACCACTTTCAAGCTCTCAACGGAAAGGCAGGTACTTGGTCCGTATCATCCCAGCACATACATATTTATTCACCCCCCGTACCTGTCGTGGTGAGTGAGCCAGCATAAAATGTACCGTCGAAAATGGAAACTTTATGGTTCGCTTTATCTC
The DNA here is from genome assembly GCA_034211315.2 of Aedes japonicus. Lineage (NCBI taxonomy): Eukaryota > Metazoa > Arthropoda > Insecta > Diptera > Culicidae > Aedes > Aedes japonicus. The sequence continues at coordinate 49,970 of JASCZW010008436.1, forward strand.
TCGACGGGGGCACGGGGGTGGGTGGGTTTTGGTCCGTCGGCTTATAAACATGAATAAATATTAAATCAACAACCCACCAGGAAGGAACCTCTGACCTGCTCTGTCTAGAATTTCGGCCACGTCCAGCGGTAAGTGGTTGGCTCCGGGGGTTGGAGATCTTCTTAATCTTCGTTGGATGTCGTTACTAGGGCAAAGGTATCGATTCAACAGAATACCCACTGGATAAGTGATGACTATGTAGCTATACAGGAGACTACTTATCCTGCCATGTCTGGGAAAGTAAAAATGGCTGTAAAGTAGAACCGGTAAACCGGCTCCGATGAAGATGCCCGACTTGGCAGCACCAGAAGTGTGTTTACCGCTTATCTCCGTACCGGAAGTATTAGGCCAAAGGAACCAGCTTGAGTGGATACAGTTTAGTGTTTATGTGCATGTTATATTTATGTACGGTGGTTCACCTTAAAAGTAAAGCACCATTAACGCATATACTTCAGTTTCATTAGAATTAACGCGTTCGTTCAATCTGCTTGAATACCCTCGATCATTATTCAATCTATTCGACACGGAACAAGTCAGTTCTTCTGTATGTACGAACATATAAGTAGCATGTTGCTCGTTGCCTACGTTCTGCGGTTTGCTCCAATGTCCAATTTTCCACTGGCTAAACCAGTGCAACGATTATCGCCAACCGTCGTCATCGCCATTCATCTGGGACATAATTTACAATTATGATTTTATCACACCAACGGGTGGTTGCATATCCAAGGGTGGCATTAATGACATTCCACATGTGGCTGACCATTGGCCTTGGTGCGGGTGGTCAGTTTTTCGGCGATGGGCATTCCATTGATTTGCAAACCGATAATGATGCAGTGACCGTTTGGAACAGTTACTGGTTGCGCTGGTTGTGTTGACTTATGGTTTGAGTATGGTAAAAGACTTTTGAGTTGGAAATCAGGAACT
>JASCZW010008437.1:0-50865 GCA_034211315.2 Aedes japonicus
ACTTCAGAGAAGCCGTAAAAAAATCATGTTAGTTTAGAGTTCACGGAATTCAAAGAAAATTTCAGAAACATTCACAGACTTTCAAAGAAATCCTTGGAACTTCAGCGAGATGCACGGTTCTTAAATAAAGTCCTTGGAACTTCAGAGAAGTTTGCGAAATCTCAAAATAATTCACGAAACTTCTAAGGAATTCACGGAACTATAGAGAAGTCCTCAGATCTTCTGATTGATTCACTGAACTTCAGAGAGGTCCTCGAAAAGTCCTCTCACCACCATTGATATGCTGAAGGTATTTGATATACTGTCTGACTACCCTGGTTACATCAAAAATATCAAAAACACGTGACATGAATGGATGATTCACACAAGATCTTCAAAATAATTCCGAATCCTTGTGATGTCTTTTGAAAATATTCAAAGAGTTTTCCCAAGAGCTTTGATATCCTTAAGCTGAAGTAATTGCTGAGCAATCAGGTATCATGAAATAATATCTGACAAGCGCGATTTGAATTGATAGTTTATCATAATCTCTTTAGCTTTGTTACGTCCCAACTGGGACTTAACCCCTGCCCTCAACTTAATGTTCTAGGTGCACTTCATTAGTTATTAACTATTAATGCTTAAGAGACGTTAAAACTAACGTGAACATTGTAATTGTTCCGAAATTTTTAGATATGGATGGAGTTATAAATCGCCTTCCTTAAAAGCCATCGTAATGTAAGAGAAAGAGGATCTCTTTCGCTTTATTTTTTTAAATACCGATGTATAAGGCCTGTATCGAAAACAAGTTATCCACATAATTATTCTTTTCACAAATTTCCGAATTTTTTATGGAACACTTTTCACCAAGTTCCGGGCACGTCTTTCATCACATTTTTTGGACGCATTAGCCCAAATTGTTTCGAACTCCTGTATATATCCAGCGGTCCTTTTGAACACCCTTTTCACAACCACACAATAGCGTTTGTGGGCCGAAGCTTAGGGCAATTTGCCGGATTGATGTGTTTCTCAACGAAATTTAAACCCTTTTCCGTGAGTTAATTGAGAGTTGTTTTGGCGTAATGCGCCAAAGCTAAATCCAACAAAAACAGTAGAGGGGCTATGTTTCTGATATAAAGGCAGCAACCTCTTCTGCAGACACTCAGATCGATAATTTTTTCCGCATTAATTGTTCAGGTAGGGTAAAAAATGGTAAACTTCATACTGAAGGAATACCGGGAAACTTCTCCACTTCAATCGGCCTGTCTGCATCGCTTACATCGTATTCTAGTGTAATTTTATGCACCTGGACCTCCTTAGTGTAATATTGTGGACCCTGAAGGGTTCTTGAGTCCTCTTCAACTTACACTACCAGTCATAAATACGGACTCGCTTGAAAAACACTCAGCTGAATATTGCATCTCCCCCCAAAAAGTTTAGCATCAGCTAAATACAGGTACATTTATGATACTATATCTGGGTACACTGATTTTCTGCTGAGGTGCGGTTTTCAGTAAAGTTTTTCAGAAGATTAAGGGCATTCGGAAAGTGAACCGTTATGTACGAAATTACACCGCTACGTGGCGCTAGTGAGCATGCAGAATTGAATATTTTAAGCTTGCTCTTTCTCGTAATTTTTATAAGATAGATAGTTCGGGCCTCGGATAGCGAACTCGTAAGCGCATGGTCTACCAAGTCTACAGAAAGCTCTCAACTAATAAATGTGGAAGTGTAATTAGAACACTAAATTGAGAAGCAGGCAAAAGCTCGTATGAAGAGCGTCAAAGCTAGGAAAAAGAAGAAGAAGATAGTTCGAGTCTTGGGCGATATTGTTCACATGAGGTTATTTGGGCCTGACTCGCTTCCTGTTCAGATGATTCAGGACTGACTCAAGTCAAGTTCTATTGATTTAGGACTCACTGACTTCTAATTCAAGTATTTATACATTTTTATGATCTGATTCATTTGATATTCAAATGATTCAGGTCTAATTCTCTAAATATTCAAGTGATTCGGGATTAATTCACCTCAAATTCAAGTAATTCAGGCCTGACTCACATCACATTCAAATGATTCAGGTCCAGTTTTCTTCATATTCAAGTAATTAATGTCTAATTCACTGTATAATCAAGTGATGCAGGACTTAACCCAATTTTCAAGTGTTTTTGAACAGACTCATCACACATTCAAGTGATTTAGGCCTGATTTTATTCTTAATTAAGTAATTTAGAAAGAACTCACCTCAAATTCAAGTTATTCACTTCATATTAATGTGATTTAGGTCTTCTTCATTTAATCTAAGGGTGATTTATTTCATATTCAAGCGATTCAGGCCTGATTCACTTTATATTTAAGTGATTCAGGTCAGATTCACTTCATATTCAAGTGATTGACTTACCTCAAATTCAAGTGATTTAGAGCTACCGACTTCTTTTTCAAGGGATTCAAGCATTTTTTAGGTCTGATTCACTTTGTGTGCTTCATATTCATTTCCGGGTCCTTGTTGCTGCGCGTTGCTTCTGTTCTGCACTTTGTTTGGTGATTTTCTGCTTCTTTTAGGTCCTCTGGTCATTCCAGTTTTTGATCCGTTGACAACTTTTTGATCGGGTTGGAAGATTCGGGGATTCTGCCGCTTCCTGGAAGTTCTGATGTATTTTACGCTTGCGTGATGAATTCCAATGCGCTTCGCAAATTCTCGCACAATTTCACGTAGCCATGTGTCTAAAACCTTAATTTCAACGTCTTTTTCGATGCCCGACATTTTGAAAACGAAGAATTCAAATCGAGCAAACAAGTGAACAAACGAAAGATGGCATTGAAACGCACAGCATGCTATGATTAATACATTGAAGCCATCACAAATACACGCGTACAACGCAAATGTACGTGGATAGCTTATTTCCGATACATTCCTTAGTAAGCTATCGCACTTTCACTCGCGATAAATTCTTCGTTTGAAAACCTTTTCCCAAAATCTATTCTTCAGGCCAGTAATGGTCCAGCGTGAAACGTTCTCCGGGTGACTGGGACTGCCTGTATAGCAGGATGAACGTCGACGACCACCTGCTAATTTGGCTTAATGACGCGCGGAAAATATTTCATAAGTCGAGCTCGTTTCTTACACCTGTCGATGCCATCTTCAAACGGTGCACTCATTGACGCATGGGATTTGCTAATCCGCAAACGGATATCATTACGACCATGTGCAGAAGGTGCTGATTTGATCTTTATGATGATGACGCTGTTGACGCTGCTGCTGCTGCTGGCAACTCTCTCAATTCACTTTCGTATCGAACAAGTTTGTCCGTCATCGCCAATTTCCACCGCCACATAATATGGTGTTTTCTCTAGTGCACGGAACCGGTACTTGGAGTACCCGCAAACTCCCATATTGCGTATTGTCGGCTCTTGTCCGCTATTATAGTGAACGCAACCAGGTTTTCATCGAAGGTAAAAGCTGCTTGACGAGCGTGGATCTGCCGCAGTACTCGACAACCCACAACTCTTTGGGTCCACCACCGGTTTAGCGGAAAAAGTGAGTGGCATGTTTGAACCTTCTCAGCCGCCATTTCAAGGGCCTGAGAAAATGTGGTTGCTATTTTTATAATTAAAATAAAAACAGGAAAGCTTGCCATTTTCTGCAACGGGAAATGGCAAACGTTTGGTGGCTGTGTGACCATAAATGCATGCAGAGCTAGGGGGGAAAAGGTAATTCCGGTTTCCCATTCCTAAAAAAAAGCAAGGAAATCCGTTCCGTAGTCCGCACAAGAACGTGATAAGCATCAGCCAGATGTTACTGACCTTTGTGTACTTTCTATTTCGCAAGATCAATGCTAAAGTGAATCAATTTGCTAAACACATACAGAAAATTGAAAGTCTGACTGGTGACATAGATAAATTGTCATCGATGGCACGATTGTATGGTAATAATGTTCAATATTTCTTTGCGCTCGTGTTCGTCACCGTCCGGGAACCTACTTACCAGGGGGAAAACACTTTGCTTCGAGTTGTTTGTCACTTGATTTAGGAGGGAGTCAATTTGTCATCCTACATGAGCGTTTCGCGTTCTGGGGCCACTCGAGGACCCAACTTTCTTTACTATTAAAAGCATCATCATCATCATCATGTGGAATTCTCGCGTGATCGGACTACTCAAATACGCGCTATACTCTTTGTCGGCCGCCGAAGTGTCCCCAAAAAGTCCACACACCCAGCAACCTGCGGCTTTACGGTTTGGGTCAGCACACTCTCTCGTTCCAGATTGGTGCGGAGTGCTCGCTCATGACGAAAATATTTGGCTTATGGTTTATTTGTTTATCTTCATCCGGGGCTCTCATTACCATTCATGGCGCATGCATGTACACAGCTTTTACTGCCCCGGTCTTGGAGCTTCTGCTGGGCTCTTCCTGCTTCTCCAACATACGCTCCATGCATGAGTGATGTTTTGGGAAGATGAGGAATAACTGTCTGGAGCGGTGGATTTTAAATAGCACAGATATGCCTCTGCTTGCTGGGGCAGGGGGCTCTCTCCTGCTGGGTATCTATTTTTTTGTGTGTGTGGTCCATGTGCAAACATGCATCTCATGAGCCGCACTCGATTCTTTGTGGGCAACTGAAAGGGGTCAGCTCGGTTTGTATAGTAACCGTAAACAAGAGATGGAGGAAGTGGAAAATATTTCCACGGGTCTTTCGGGTTGTGGTGGCAGATAAGAGGCATCCGTGAGAAGGGGTTCGATTAAGCGGCATATCGATCGTGACGTGATTGATTCGAGCGGGAAGTAGTTTGATAAATGTGATTGTTTTGCACTACTTAGCAGTAAAAATGGGTTGCTGGCGGTGTTTGAAGGAAAGCGAATTTCTCTACACATTCCTTTGTTTGATGTTGGATGAATATGAGGATCATTTTTCCGTCATCGAAAGCTCGTGCTTTTAATTACGAAAATATATTTGGGGATTTTAATTGCCGTTGTTGTAATAGCTGATTCGTCCTAGAACTCGCGGATTTCTAGAGCACGAATCAAGGACACAGTTGAGGCAAATTTGCGAATCTATATTTACAGCACTGCAGCAAATAGACAGTGGCAATTTCATAAGTGAAGTCACAGTCACAACATTGAAGAAGTTATGATGCATTCAAGTGATCATAACTCAAGAATTACACAACATACACGGTTGATCAGAACGTCAAAAAAAGAGTATTTATTCAGCTTCCAAACTATAGATTAAAAATTATTACATTTCACCGTTTCGAACCAACTGTCGCACTTTACTTGTGATCGATGCCATCATGATTTGCACAGTCGCTGGTGACACTGTACCGGCGAACTCGTTCCACTTCTTTACCGCATCTTCGAAGTTTTCGCCTGAAAATTGCCCAATATTTTTCAATCGGTCTGAACTCAGGGCAATTCGGAGGATTAATCTCTTTGGCGGCGAAATTAACATTGTTTAAAGCATACCATTTTAGTACCTCCTGAGTAGTGGCAGCTGGCTGGATCCGGCCAAAACATAACGTTGGCCTTGTGTTGCCGAATGAAGGGTAAAATCCGCTTTTTCAGACACATTTTAATGTAAACCTTCGACGTCATTGTGTGAGATGTGATGAAACCCTTGGTTTTAAGGTCACAATCTTGCCAAATCATTCGTTTCCGATCAAACTTATCAGCAAAAAATTGTACCTGCGAGGACATCCCCACGACCAGATGGCAGGTAACATTTTCGTCTGGGGATTTGTTTATAATCCATTTTGACATACGTTACGTCATCCATTAAAATACAGCCATCAAATTTTGTCACAACTCGTTCATATAGTAAACATACTTTTTGGCCACTAAATTTTGTTTCAGGGAGCGATTCGGATGTTTACTGTCACAAAAAAAATATATCCTTCTCTTGAAAGGATGTTACGCACGGTGGAAAAGTTGGAATCGTATTTCTTTGCCAAATCACGTATGGAGAAACCTGGGTTGCCTTTCACGTACCTCAACACCTTTCTCCTCAGCTCTTTGTCCCTAGTGCCACTTCTATGATAGATGCGCTGTGCTCTATCCACACTCAGAGTTTCCTTGTAACGTTTGATTACAAGTCACACCCACCGTTGACTTTGGGAATTTTAACACTTTTGATATTTTTAATTTTACTTAGACAATCGTTTATTAAGCCTTTCATGATAACATTGCTCAATATGTCCACCATTTTTCTCGATCCCCTTCTCCAAACGGGGACGGAATCGACATATCTTCTCAATGTATGAGTCAGTCATCGAGTTCCATGCCATGGCAATGGAAGCTTTCAGTGCGCCAACACTAGCGTGAGAACATTCACGGGCCTTAGCCTGAACAAATGCCCATATTGAGTAATCCAAAGGATTCAAGTCCGGGCTGCTAGGAGGCCAAATGTCCTTTGGCTAAAATTCCACGTTTTCCTTCAGCCACGGTTGAGTCCTTTTTAAGGTATGACACGGTTGGAAAATGACGTGTTGATGTGCTTCAATGTTGGCCTTCATCCATGGCAGAACGTGGTCCTTCAAAATGTTCATGTAAACCTCGGTATTAACTTTTAATCCAGCTTTAATCAATACTGGAGGTATTTCAAGCCATTGGACGCAACTGCCCCGAAAACCATGACTCCAGCCGGATGTCGGTTGTAAACTTGAATTTCACGTTCTCTGGAACATCCTAAATTTTGTTCGGCGTAATAAACCTGTCTGTACGTGTCTTAGATACGGGATCGATGGTGAACATTTTCCCGGAGAATACGATGATGGTATGCTTCTTTTTTAATGCTGACTCCTAACGTTTCGAGTGCTCCAGTCGTAGTTGTTTGATTCGGTCGGTTACAAGGTGGCGCTTTACTCTTGCCCTAGACGAACATTTCAAGCCATGTTTGACCAACCGTTGCATGGTAGTTTTTGGAATATCGGCTTCCTTAGCCAATTTCCGGATCGATCTGATAGGATTTCGCCTCATTTTGTCTCTCACTGATCTGATAACCTTCGGTGTGCGAGCGGACCGTGGACGGCCACTTCCCGGCTTCCGTGAACATGGTCCATCAATAATTGAACGTTGGTTACGGCAAACGGTAACATCCCATAACCGTTGCAATTTGTTTTATGGGCTTTTGGGCGAGCAACAAACTAGTCACAACCTCCTTTGCGTACATTTTTCTCAACTTTGTTACTCGCGAACCACTGTTTTGTTTAATTCGTCTCAGAGTATACAGTCAGATGATTACACACACGCATTAAAACAGTAAACATAATGTTTAAAGCTGTCCAAAATTAAGTATTGAAAACATTCGCATTTTTTTATGGGACATACTGTACAGCACCATAAAATATCCCAGGTGATGCATGAACAGCTTAAGACCTGTTCCTTACCCTATAGTCCGCACGAAATCAAAGTCAATGTGGGAAAAGTTGAAGCAGATTCATAAGCTCTCCGATTGCACTCCAGTAGAAATTATAGACCATGAATGCATCATGTTAAACGTCGTCCAAGGTGTAGTATATAATCCAGATACATAAAGACGCTGTGACAGACTAAATATCAACTTATTTGCATAAAATGTTCTGGAACATACGAAATAACCGATGGAAATTCATGCCAAGTACTAGCCTTTTGTAAAAACTGCAAGGATGGTCATTCACTCACATCCAAGGAAAAGTCATTCCCCGACATCCAAGGAAAAAGCACAGAAGATCTCTGTGCCACCTATTAGTGGCGAACCCCTTACTGCCTTCGATACGAACAAAACTCCTGTATCTACTGTTCCTATGAACACAACTACCTTCGTCATTCAACATTTGAAACACAATATCGGAACCATTCTCTGTCATATCTGGTGTTCCACAGGGCCGCCATATTGGACCTTTCTTATTCCTACTATACTTGAATGGTGTTAACCTATTACTCAAAAAATGTATCGAAAATAAGCTATCCACGTACATTTGCGTTGCACGGGTTTTATTTTTTGTGATGGTTTTAATGTGTTCATCTGTGCGTTTGACTATCATCTTTCGTATGTTGACTTGTTTACACGGTATAAATTCTTCGTTTTCAAAATTTCGCGCATTGAAAAAGACGTGAAAATTAAGTTTTTGGACACATGGCTACGCGAGAAGGGTGAAACTATGCGACAATTTGCAAAGCGCTTTGGAATTCATCTCGCGAGAGTAAAATCCACCATAACCCAGTTTGAGGAACACTGTTCTTTGGATGAACTGCCAGGAAGAGTCAGAAACCCCGGATCTTCCAACCCTATACTGTGTCAGAAAGTGGTAGCTCAAGTTCGGAAGAGCTAATCAGTGTCGATACATGATTTGGCCAAGAAATCGGAAACCAGCGTTGGAATAGTTCAACGTACCAAGAAACGGAACAAACTGAAGACCTACAAGAAGCAGAAAATTGTCAAACAAAGTGCAGATCAGAAGCAACGCGCAGCAACAAGGGCCTGGAACTGAATTCGCGAGATTTGCAGCAACCGGATGCGTTTATTTTGACGGGCGATGAGATCTATATCAAAGAGGACTCAAAACCCCTTCCAGGGCCACAATATTACACTGCTGTCGTAGAGGAGGATGTAAGCAATGCAGACAGGTCGATTCAAGTGAAGAAGTCTGGTCGAAAAGTATGACTGGTATGGCAAGCAATATGTTCCTGAGGTATGAATTCTACCATTTTTTACACTACCAGAACAATAATTTCGGAAATCTATCGATCTGAGTGTCTGCCTTTATATCAGAAGCATAGTACCCCTCCACTGTTATGGCCGGACTTAGCGTCAGGCATTAAGCCAAAACAACTCTCAATTGGCTCTCGTTTTTGTAACAAGTTGTAGCAAAAAGCGTAAAAAGTGGACATCCATTAGATTTTGTTTTAAATAGTAACGACTAACAATTTTAGTACAATCTTTTCCCTTTAACCACGAACCCAACCTAACCAGCCTAAGGTTTGTAATTGTAATGCCATACTTTTTTTAAACCCAAGTAACATACAACAGTGAAAATGGTTTCCAGCAGCTCGATTGTGACTTAATTGAGTCACAGAACGAAGTCACCTTTTACTGGGTTGGAAATGGCAAGTGTGCTACTAAGGGAAATATCTCTTAACCTGTAATATTAGCTATTGGATAAGCATTGATTGCTTTTTCTCCCGCTAGTTGAAAGTTGAAGAAGCTATGCTCAATTAAATTTTCAGTTCGTGGTGCTATAGCTATAGCTTTCAGAACCCAAATAATACTAGATTAAGAAACATAGTTGATAGTTGGAAAGTGTATCAACGAAAAATATTCGTCAATCACCAATCAATGTTACCCCGCTGATCAATGTTAACCCGTTTTACGGTACTGTAGTTTAGTATTATTGAGAATATATGTTGATCATATCTTACAGTTTGATTCAGCGTGTGAGAAAGCAAGACAGCAAGCTAGTCAGAGTGAAAAGTTGCAGTTGGCTTATCCTATTTAAAGAATTTATCCGTTTTTATGACCATGAGCAAGATAATGTGCATGATTGACCACCCGAGGTTGCTACTCCGTTACTGCCAGATCAGCTGTTTTCACACAGAAGATCAATAGATAGTGCATACATGCTCAACGTGTAAAACTGGTGATCCCAAACTAAGGCTGGCCTCGCCCGGATGCAGGTCGAATAAGGAAAGAGTAGGAAGAGCAGGAATTTATTAGGACGTTTTATTGGAAGCTGGAAGACCACCGCCGCACTTCCACGAGAAACCACTGGGATGATGGTTAACAGCATTGGGTGGCAATAGGGTTCGATAAGCTTAATTCCCGCCTAGTTTAGTAAAATATTTAAATATTAGTACCGACGCCTAATTTGAACCGATTTATACCAACAGTAAGGATGCTATTGGGGCCACACACAAAGTGTAATGGTGGGTTTTCATTGGATAAACAAAGTGATTTTTTAATGATGCTGGAAATCAATAAGCAATAATAAGGCAATAATAAGGATTCTATTGGAGTCACTCACAAAGTGTGATGGTGGTTTTCCGTTAGGAACGCTCGAGAGACGCTTTGTTGTTTTCTTACTGTGCTCACTAGATCACTCGTATCATCGAATTATAGATAACCAAAACGCGCGTACATGCCCGATAGGAAAATAGTGCATAATACAGCATCGTCACAACCGTTCACAGTCAATGCTCGAACCAAACTCTTTATTCCTAACTTTCAATTTTTATTACTGTATTCTGTATTGTATATTGTATACTGTATTGTATCTATTGCACTTCTGTTACTAATATCTGTATCAATCAAATTTAAGTTTTTTTTTCTTCATTATCGAGATTTTTAGCCTCGGGATGGTTCATCTCCCGTCATAGTCACTCAAACACCACTTTTGGGCATTTTCGGAACTTCTACGGGGGTGAGATTCGAACTCGTGACTTTGGCGTGAGAGGTATGGATGTTAACCAATACGCCGGGGTCGCCCCCAAAATTTAAGTTTCTAAAGAACAATCTATCCTAATCCATTAAAAATTGCAATTTAGGGATTTTTTAAAAATAAGAGTCCGTAGATGCATTTCGTGCCTTCTGGCACCTTAATGTTTCTTTTGATGTCCAAGCTCATCGGTTTAATACCAACCGGGAGAGACTTGGTCTTATACAAATAATTTCATTATCTACAATCCGCTCAACCAATTGCAATGATTTGTGATACATTGGACGGATTATTATAATTTGAGATGACTCAATGCAGACGTCTTCCAAATTTGGCACATTGACAAGCCATCGGTGGAGAGCTTAGAAGAAGGCCGGAAGAATAAGCGATGGTTCGCTATTTGAAGGACACGAATGCATCCGATGGATGTGAAATGTCATTAATAAAAAACAACAACAACAACAACAGCTATTTGCTTCTCAATCTAACACTATTATAAGGACCCATCACTTGATTTCTCCATAAACCATTATGGTTGATTTCCACATTTTCACAGCTTTTAAAAGGAATTAACAGCTCTCGTGCTGGATCTTCCTAAGAAAATTCACTTTTTGTTCTTTCAAGCACTTTTAAATGAGAAAACTGCTTCCGAAATTTCCAAACGAGAAACAAGACAGGCCACTGTATTGTCAATGTAGCAGAACAGCGCAACTCGTAAAATCACTTGCGCCTCAAGTCAAAATTCACGATCCATTTGAGCGCATTGCAACTTCCAGATTCTCAACAATGTAAACCACACTTTAGACATCACACACACTACGCTTCAAGCGAGCCAGAGAATCATCGATCATCGAAAGTTGCCAGATTTACATCTTGATATTTTTAACTGATGGGTTTTGGCATGTTCAAAAACAGAGATACATCTGTACAAAACATGTTGTGTCAGATGTTTTTCGATGCCTTATGATATATTTATTGAGTCAGAAGCAAAATATTTGCTAATTTGCTATGTAACATAATCTACCATGAGCAACAAATTTCAAAGAAATAACACTCTTCCCTGAGCTGGCAACAATGCTCGTCAGCTGATATTTTCGTTCCGCCCAGTTTCCTCCTATCAATTTGTAAACACTCTTTGCACAGACCGAGCGTAACTTTGGCAATAACTGAAATTAATTCGGGTGGGTACACGGAGAGAAATGAGTCTTGTTTGAAACAACAAAAACTATGGTTGAAATGCAAACTATGGTTCTGCTTGAGTTAAAGTTGATATTTGGTTGCTGCAAACTCGCGATTGTAGTTGCAGTAAACCGCGCTTTCAAGTGATATCTACTCAGATAATAACATTGTTTCTAATTCAATGTTAGTCGAATGGAACTACTAGTCTGCTTATTTTCAACCTAAAAAATGTTTGTTTTAACCAAAAAATAAATTGTTAGAAACAGTTCTGCTTTGCTGATTCAAACTGGTATCCTAGGTTAAAATAACCCGAATGTTTGGTAAAAATAACCATAGTTTATGGTTGGGTAAATACCAACCTTAAATGTGATTGAGAACAAACTAGATGAGTAGTTTCCCTCATCTGATGTCAGCAAAATTACTATCTGCTGTGAGTGAAATAAGTGATTTAGTGTGATTTATGATTAACAGTTATTTAAAGTTTATTACAGTTACATGCTATTGTTTCAAAATAAATAAAATGCCGTTTAACCGGGAGAGCATAAAGTGTTTTTTTATTCTTCTATAAGAACTTAACTGGAAGTAACCGCATAGTTGTCCATGCCCTATGCTATTCCCTCTACCTAGTACAATTTTGCGTTGAACGGTAATCCAGCTAAATAAATTCTAAATAAATAAATGGAACAAAATATGCAGGATCTGTATAACTAATTTTTAATTCATTTCAACCAGTTGTTTGGTTATTTCAAACAATACCGCTGGTTTCAATTACCGATTCGATGTTTATTTCAAACAAAGAGTTTGTTTCTTTAGCGCTAAATTTTGGTTGGAACAAGCGTTGAGTGTTGTTTGAATTTACCTAAACTTTATAAGCTGTCAAAATCGAATAACCAATATCATGATTATTTCGGACAAATGTTGGTTAAATTAAGGTTGAACCTCGCATCAAAAACAACCTAAATTTTTAGTTCTTTCCAAGCATTCCGGTTTGTCAAAGTAAACCAGTAATGTGCTTGTGCATTTTTTAATCTCAAAATTTGGTTGATTCAACCTAAACTATGGTTGTTTATACCATACTTTTTTCTCCGTGTAGTAATTCCGCAGAAAAGGAAAACACAACGGGCGGCGTTAATTCGTGAAGCAACGAAGCGGTTTCCGCAGGAACAGTTGAGCGGGAGTGATAAGGAATAATATTCATCGCTGGATGGATATTCGACGATATTTGTCGAAGATCCAGTGATTAGTGATTGTTATTCAAAACTTGAAGATACAAATGTTAAATGGAATTGTGCACCATTATCAACTGGGGAATTATTCAGTGAACAAATTTTCACCATTTCATTCGAGATTGGTGTGTACATTTGAATGCAGGCGGTTTTTGGGCTGGGGTAGGTTCTCATGATGGTTTGAGATCCCCCCCCCCCTCCCTGGAAAGGGGGCTCCCATACAAGTAAACACATTTTTTTTGCATAACTCGAGAACTAATCATGCAAATAGAATCAAATTTGGCATGTTTGGAGGGTTTTTGAAAGTAAAAAAAAGTTTTAATGGTAGTCTGAGAACCAACCCCATTCTGAAAGGAAAGGAAACAAATGAAACACAAATTTCAGCATGACTCGAGAACTAATAAAGCAAATGGTGCAAAATATGGCATGTGAAGGTTTATGAGGGCAATAAATCTTTCTAAGGTGATTCGAGACCCTCCTCTTTTTGAAGGGGGGCTTCCATACAAATGAAATATAAATTGCTGCGTAATTCGAGAACTAATCAAGCAAACGGAACCAAATTTGGCAGGTGGAAGTTTTTGAACGCAAAAAATGTTTCTTTGGTGGTTTGAGACTCGTCCGCCTTATAAAAGAGTACATCCCCAGCAGGGTTGTTTCCTCAGTGCTTTAAGGAAGATGTTTGTTCATGCAAGTAAGTTTTCGATGCTTTTTTCAGACCTTTTCCTTCTTTCTTGACTAGTAAAGCTTATTGCCTTCATAATAAGCTTATTGCCTACTCACAACTTAATGTTCTGGATGCAATTTCACAGTTGTTAATTGAGAGTCGATGCTTACACAATGCATGAATTTGTATATTGTGTGATTAGCATACTCTATGCCCAAAGAAGTCGAGAAAATTTCCAACCCAAAAGATTTCCTCAACCGGACCGTGTATGGATTCCTGCTTTCAGCATTATGAAGGATACAGTTCGCATAACAAATGTATCCCCCATTTGCTGGGTGTGGTCCTGGAGCTTTACTGAGCAAGTTTGTTGCTGATCGCAAACGAACAAAATTAGCACAAGAAAAAATTATGCTTCGACCGGACTGCTGCGAAAAGGCAGCCAAATAATGCTGGTTCAAACCCTTTGATCCATACTTAAATTATTTTTTCTAGCTTTCTGAAGAATCTAGGAGAAAAATTAAGACGATGCTAACAACGGCATAGATAGAAGAGTTTGCCAAAGAGAGCATACTCTCAAGGTTCACCGCTGATGTGATTGGTTCTACAGACAAAACGTTGAAAAAAATGCAATTTGATTTTACTTACGACCAGAACATGGAACCACATCCGACAGAACAAACACATTGTCGGAACACTTCTACAGCACGTAAAAAATGTAACCGGATTCGATGTTAATTTAACGAATATTTTTATTGATCTATGTTATAATTTATTTTGCTGTTTACCCGATGTTTTGTATAATAGACTACTGTAATCCATGTTAAGTTTTATTATTGAATTAATCTCTCAGCATATGTGACATGAAAACCCATTAATCAAAAAGCGACACGCAAGCAATTTCACCTCGTGAGTTAATAAAATAAATAGATATTGCAGGAATTTTCAATACTTCCCACGAAAGCACATGTCTCAATTACGGATACCTGTGTAGTGGTAATCTTAAGGCTAGATTTTATTTTCTCACACATATGTTCAAATAGATTTACCAATACAAGGACAGTTCAATCATTGAGTTCGAAAAATAATTACGAAGTCTTCAACCTTAAAAACAGAAGAACCATTGGCGTAACTACTGGGGGTGCCTAGGGGGCCAGGCCCCCCCTCCCCAGGATTTTTCCTTAATATATTTCTAATTTTAAATGTAACACAATACATAATCTCTCGGAATTGTTCGGTTTTTTCCCAGTGCATGTTGTTTTTGTACGTTGCTCACTTCAGAAATAGTTTGAATGAGTAACTATTTCTGAAGGAGTAAAGTGCGTATACCCTCTTTCCTACTCTTTTCACTAATCCCACTGTACCGGATAGGATGTAAAGTTTGTATATCGACCATAGGTAATGACAATTAGATCCATGAGATTTCAGATATATTAACATTACATCCACTTCGCACAAGAGTTTGCGTCTGTTAAAAGTTGTTTTTTTTTAAATTTTTTTTTTGTGTGTTCAATAACTATCGACAAGATAAGCTGATATGAGCCTAAATGGTTAAATGTAGCTTAAAACTCTATAAATTATTGAGTTTGGATGATAAATATACTCATTCTCCGCAAATCATAACTTGACATTATCTAGAAAAGATGGGCAAGACACCACCCTAGTAGCACACTTGTTGTCATATAACATAAATATGACTTGCTAAGTCATAATCATCGTAGTGTGCTACTTGGGCATAACTATAGGTGAACACACTGTCCAAAGATTCAATTAAGTTAGAGATTTGGGAGTCATACAATATAATTTACAAAGCAAGTAATATGCTCGGGTTCATCAAAAAGTTTAGTTTTCATTTCAACGATCTTTACTGTATTACGTTGTATGTAACATATGTAAGACCTCTTTTTAAGTACTGCAGCTTGGTGTGGAATCCATATCAGAATACACATAAAGACCGTATTAAATCAGTGCAGAAACAGTTTTTTTTTTTGTATGCTTTGCGTTAGGATAGAACTCTTCGGTTACCTTTTTATGAATCTCGATATATGTCCTTTAAATAGATGGTCTTGAAAAACGATGTAAGTTTGCTGTTCTATCATTTATAAACGATGTTATTGGGCAAAGAGTAAATGATGCAGAAATTTTAGAGTAGCTCGACAACTACGCTCCCACCCGTTACTTAGGAGGCAGAAATTTATTCTACATAAATAATCAATTGACTAACTTTGCCCAAAATGAACTCATAAATAAGATGATGTACTGCTATAACGAATACTGCATCACAATTGATCTAACAAATAAAAATCAACTCAAAAAAAAAATTCTCACATTATCTGTAAGAATAGAATTAAGACAAAAATGTAAAACCGGTCTACTTATATGATTGATATTTAGTTTTAAACCGAAAGCATTTCCAGGAATTCATTTTCCCGAGGCCACTTCGTTGAATCACTCATTTTCCAAATCGGATCTCTGTCCTCTGTTTTTTCAGAAAATGTATGCTTTCCTGAAATCATTTTCCAGGGGTCTTTTCCCAGAGGTCATTTCCCGAGAATCATTTCCCAGAAGCGATTTTCCGGAATGACTAACTTTTCAGAGCGGATATCTGTCCTTCTTTTTTCGGGAAATTTATTGTTTTCTGGGAACTATTTTTCTGATACTATCTTTGTCGTTTTAAGATGTTTGAGTTAAAACTTGACTCTATATAGAGGTCTAATCTCCGCCTCGGATAAGTTGAGACGCCTAAAGAGAATCGAATAAAGTGACCTTATTCTTAATTTGATCCATACGCAATAATACGAGGTATATATTCACCATACTCGGTTCTTTTAAATCAGCTCGACTCACCGAGGCGCAGAGTAGACCTATTTCTTCGATTAAACCTGTTCTGATTCATCAATAAAAATAACCTGTCCCAAACAATTACGCTACTTTGATCGCTCTTTTCAACATTCCTATAAACGAAAAAAAATCCTTCAGCCATGCCCCCTCCAGGCTCCCAGACTAATTGTCTAGCTCCGCTAATGAGAAGAACCTTCATAACAAAACGGATCACCAGATGGAATACATACATACGCACTAGACTACGATTTTGCAAAACAATGGCTTAAAACAAGAATTATTGAATAGGTTCCTTGACAGGAAATTCATCATTGCTCTGCTGGTGAATTTAGTGCATAATGTGTGAATTGCGCAACGGTTTTTGTAAATTTTTAGAAGTTTAAAGTTGTTATTTGATTAATTTTTATCTAGAAATAACATATATAACATTCGAAAGGTTTTTAATAGTAAGTATAATAATTTCCAGCATGTAATTAAAAGGCACAAACAAACAAAACAAAACGAATGTAATTCTCTCTCTCTCTCCCTCTCTCTCTCTCTCTCTCTCTCTCTCTCTCTCTCTCTCTCTCTCTCTCTCTAAACAAAAGCTCGCTCCACCCTATTTGAAATCCTGGCTACCCCTATGGGTTAGGCGGTTGTAACAAATTACTTTACGCTAAAGTTGACAATTTTGTACCTCCTTTCTCCTCTGCGTAAGGTGATTGGTATGTAAAAAATATTATTTAAGAATGGACTAACTATTTAAAAGCAATACGTTATGAGCGAATGGTGGCATACAATTTAGCAGAGGTCCTACAAAACCAAAAAACGCTCAATTTACATAGCCTGTACATAGCATGTACCATCTCTGATCTATACGGTTATTATGGCTTATGACCATGCCCGATACAACGGCAAATTTATCGTTTTGAGGCCGTTTTTTTCTGCAATACAGAGCCAATTTTTAGATAACCCCAATATGTTGTTCCGTTGCTAAACCTTATTTTTATGTCCCATTCAGTTTTCGGTAAACATCAATCGATAGAACGTTTTTTTCCTGATCAAAAAAACACACAAGACAAACAAAAACCAATCCATAAAGTTCTTTGTTTACCTATACAAGCATGCACCCTTCATTAAAATCAATTGCTCAATTTCCCGAAAACATCTTATCCATTTCGTTCACCTGCCCCCAAGCATTACGCAACTCGAATCATTGATGAAGCAATTGCGTATTTTCCGCTGCAAATGATCGCAATTAGAGTCCGATTACAGTCCCGAAACCCCATCGTTGATTAACACTTTTCTCGTTTTTTTTCTCCTCTCTGCTCTTTCCAGAATCGCCAGCAGAAGTAGAACAGCGCTGATTGCGGGCTCGTGTAATTTCCAAATCAACGGCGGTTGGCGCGAGCCAAGCACTGAGAGTGAAGCCATGTGCAGCCCGTTAGATCCGCGTGCAGCTCAGTAGGTCAAAATCTAGATAACTGTCTGAAAAAGAGCTTTTGGCAGGGAGCTGAATTCATCCGAATGAAAATGACGTCATCGAATGACATCGGGGGAGGTGGGGGAGGTGGCCATAACGGGCGCGCAAATGGTCACCATCATCATCATCACCATCGAAGTAGCAGTAATAGTCAAAACATCGTCGGGCGAAGGATGAGCAATGTAAGCGTGAGCAATGTCAATCACAACAGCAACAACAACATCAACAACAATAACAACAACCACAACAGCAGTTCGAACAACATCAATGGTTTTAACCACAACAACAATAGCCCAAGGATGGAGAAGGAGAAAGACTGGGATTTTAAGGTATGTCTTAATGAGGGGGGTCGTAGCTGTAAAGAAGCCATTTATGCTAATCGCGGAGTGAGATGCCTAACGGTTTACTTCACACCGTGCAAAATTGGTGGTCAAACTCCGCGTTGTAAACCGATCGCATTCCACGAACTCGTGCTTGAAGACGACGTAAATGGCCTAGCTGTGATCGTAATTGATCGGTTTTCGATGATTTCCCTATAGCAGGGTGGATCGCGTATGCCGCACCAGCTGACGGTTCACAAGCCATCGTTGGAGAAAAGGAAAATGCAACTTCCAATCGTCGATCGAAGCAGTTCACGAGTAGAAGAGTAGTGGCATGAACTTGCGGTTGTGGTGATGAAGATGATTAATAGTAATTTTTATTTTTGGGCATCTCGGAGGAAGACGAGAGTAAACGAAATGAGGTGTTTTGAAAAACAGGCGGGAGAATCAGCTTGAGCCATGACCTAGCACACGAGTTGGCATAATTTTCTTTTCGATTTTATAAATAAGGAAATTCGGGCGATCTCATTTTTAAGTATATGGCCAGGCTGAACAGATCATGCATTCAATCGATTGGTGTTATAGAGAAATAAACAACAGCTGAAAAGCATGTGTTGCCCTCCTGAATTTGGGGTAACGATTTTGAACATTAGATCTGATTTGGCATTGATTAAGAAAATCAAATGGACCGTGAATCACCATGCGTATCGATCATGGATTCATCCTCGTTAATTAGTTCAATGCGTATATGCTTTCTCTAACACATTTTTCCAAATTTAAACCTTCACTGCTGTTTCATTATGGTTCATTGTCATTATGAATAGTTAACTACATCAGGATAAAGTTCATACTTATTTCAGTTTCAACCTGTATACCAAACATTCTCCTCTGCTTTCATTACACAAAGTATAATCAAGGATTTAACCCATATGCAGTTCCAGAGCGTCTTTACCGCAACCTATCAAGCATTTAAGTCATCTTAAATGCAACATAAATGCCACATTTGGCCCAATATACGGCTGCTTTACTGCAATGCTATGATATTTACAGGCTTATTACAGGCTACAAGCATTTAAATAGCATTTGAAATCCAACTTTACAACCGATTTTCAAGGTGCTGATATGATTCTAATATAAAACTTGTAGCATCTGAAATGCAGATTTAGGGTTGATTTACTGCATATGCTAATGCTTATTGGTACTTGGATTCTGACAAAGTACTTGTAGGGTAAGGTTCCGTCTTAGTCTTACATTTGTTTACCGTTTAGTCGATAATAGCATGAGCATGATTGACCGCCCGAGGTTGCTACTCCGTTTTTGCCAGATCAGCTGTTATTACACAGAGAACCAACAGATGATGCTTGGGACTTACACACATTTTAAATGTGTAAAAACTGGTAATCTCAAACTAAGGCAATACCGGCGCCGGCCCCTTTTCAAATGCAGGTCAAGTAAGGAAAGAGTAGGAATATGTTGACGTGATACTCGCTTTATTGGAAGCCGTGGAGTCCAATGCACTTCCACGAGAAATCACTGGGATTTTGGATTATCGGATTGCGTAGCAGCAGGGTTCGTTTTGGTTAACGATAAGCTGTTAATTGAAAAACTTGAAAATTAGTACCGATTCCCGATTTGAACCGATTTAAACTAACAGCAAGGATGCTATTGGGGCCACTCACAAAGTGTGATTGTGGTTTTTCATTGGGAATACAAAGTGATTTTTTAGTAATGCTGAAAAGCCGATTTTGATCGGTTTATACCAACAGCAGGGATGCTATTGGGCCACTCACAAAGTGTGATTGTGTTTTATCAGTGGAAAACAAAGGGATTGTTAATAATGCTAAAAACCTGTTTTTGACCGGTTTAAACCAACAGTAAGGATGTTATTGTTGCCACACACACAGAGTGTAATAGTGGGATTTCATTAGGAAAACAAGTCAATTCATCTCAACGCCTGAGAGCCAACTTGGACCGATCCACACCAACAGTACAGATGCCGCTGTAGTCCCACAAAAATGGGACAATTGTTTATTTGTTTCAAGATAAGGTGGCCAGACGAGCATGGCGAACGAATAATTTGCATCACATTTAATTGTGTACTCACCACCGACCCATCTTATCCGGTGAACCACGACTTTTCAGGCTCACTCGATCACTCGCGCAACGAACAATAGGCAACCGCAACAATAGACAAAACGCTACGTCCGATAACAAAATATGGCGGAACGAAGTGTCGACACAACCGATTTAACTAATTAAACTGATGGTCGTCGCAAACCTATCAAAAATAAATTTTATTAATATAGATACAATGGGTAACAATTACCTGTCTTACTACGTCCTTGAGAGCACTACCTACCTCACGAGTCACCTGTACCCAACTCCGCAGGCGTCCGTCCAGCTTCTCACTGAAACCGTTCCTTTACCGTTTAGATCGATAACTCTCACTGTAACCTAAAATATTTTAATTAAAACTTGTAGTTTTTGAACTACAAGTTTTAATTAAAATATTTCAGTTTACAATTTTTATATGTGTGAAATTTACGAAAGATTATTCCCTCTGATAAATCATAGAAGTTCTAGTTGAGTCAAATTTTTCCATTCCCTTGATAGGAGAAAGCGGGTCTACGAATCAATACGGATTTTTTCTACACCGTATTTCAACACAAGTTCTGGTCTAAATCTTGGTCTAAATGCTTGAAAAAGTGATCAAACCCATTAAAAGGATAATACAAAGGTTTTTTAACGTAGGACTACGGTTCACTTTTCTATACCGGGTGTCATCTTAAAATTTTGAAAAATGAAAGCGTTACTCTAAAGTGAAAGATTTTTGAACGCTAATCATTCTCGTTTGACTGAACAGAGTGACTCCAATCATGCACCATTTGATTAGAAAAGCTTTCAAATTGTTTGCATTAAAACTTTAACTAAGTCCTAGTAGTATAAGTAGTTGAATTATTTACTTAAATATGACCAACTTTTTTACCCATACAAATCTACATATAAACAGATTGAAAATATGGTTTTCCCTTCACGGGTCTTCAAAAACATGTAGCAAACTGTTAAGCTAATTTTTTTCGCTGTATTTTATCAAGCTGCACTCCATGGTTAATACTGCATAGCCACTTCCTTCAGTTGCAAAATAATTTCACTTACTCACTGGCATCTGATTTTTTTGACTGAGGCCTGTCCTCTCATATTAATTTTGCTATGCTCGACTCTCTGGGCTATGCTATTCAACGGTAGTGTTAAGCGCGTGAGATGAACCGAAAAGATTTTAGTTTTTGACATTAGCTCTCAGTTAGTAGTTCAGACGGAACTTTTCCAAAAAAAAGGTTGACATCAACTTGAAAACATGAGCCGAATATACAGTTGTGGGTAGATGTTTGGTCCGAAGTTCACCTATGTCATTGCCAAAAAGAAGATGAATGAAACTCATTTATTGGCAGTCCTTTAAATGTGAGTGCCCGAAGTCTTGACAAAATGAAGACCTCATACATCGCCTTGTTGATCGTGCTAAACAACTAAACACATGAACTCATGAATAATTTGGGGTACCGTAGATAATAATTCTGAGAATACTGCTCTATTAATATAATTGTACAATAATGTCCCATGGAGCTAAATCAACTAAAAAGTACGATTGAGATCGTAAATCACCCTGTTGATCATGCAAAACATCAACATATGAACTCAAGAATAGTTTGAAGTACCGTAGGTATTCTGAGAATACTGTAATATGACTATAATTGTACAATAATATCTCATGCAGGTTTTGCAACTATGATGGAGACCTCATAAATTTCATTGTTGATCATGCAAAACATCAAGATCTAAACTCAAGAATAGTTTTGAGTACCATAGATATTCTTAGAATACTGTAGTATAACTAAAACTGCGAAATGATGTCCCATGGAGCTTTTGGATCTCATAAGTACGATGAAGGCCTCGTTAGTTGCCTTGTTGATCATGCATAATATCACGATCTGAACTCAAGGATATTTTGAATTACGGTAGATATTCTGAGAATACTGTTGTATGACTATAATTGTGCAATGATATCCATGGCTATAATTTGATGTCCCATGGAGCTTGACCACCTCATAAGTATGAAGGAGACCTCTTAAATTGCCTTGTAGGTCATACGGAACATCAAAATCTAAACTTAAGAATAGTTTGAAGTAGGTTAGCTATTCTGAGAATACTGTAATACTACTATAATTGTGCAATGATGTCCCATGGAACTTTTCCAATTCATAAGTAACATGAACGCCTTGTAGATCATGCAATACATCAAGATCTGAACTCAAG
Source organism: Aedes japonicus (assembly GCA_034211315.2). Lineage (NCBI taxonomy): Eukaryota > Metazoa > Arthropoda > Insecta > Diptera > Culicidae > Aedes > Aedes japonicus. The sequence continues at coordinate 22,382 of JASCZW010008437.1, forward strand.
AATTGTTTGGAGTACAGTAGATATACTAAGAATACTGTAATATGTCTGCAATGGTGTCAAAATTTTCCTTGTAGCTTCTACAGCTAAGAAGGGGAGTCCCTTACCTCCTTGCCCCTTGCCTAGCTGCAGAATCGTCCCATGACAATAACAATGGCATCGCCGATGAAGGGGCTCAGGCTCAGGCTGTTACAAACGATGAACTTATTGCGATAGGTAAGTCGCTGAAGGTAAACAAAGCGCCAGGACCTGACGGTATACCGAACCTGGCAGTCAAGACGGTGGTTTTACTGGTGCCCGGAATGTGCAGGGCGGTGATGCAAAGATGTCTGGACGAGGGCGTCTTCCCGGAAGCCTGGAAGAATCCAGACGCTAGTATTGCTACCGAAGACAGGGAAGCCACCAGGGGATCCATCAGCATACCGCCGATATGCTTGTTGGACACGACGGGTAAGGTGTTGGAGAGAGTTATCCTTAACAGATTATTGGCCTTTCCAACAACCAGTATGGCTTCCGTAAAGGGTACAAGGGGCAACGTTGGACAAAATTTCTTCGGCAATATTGAAAAAAAAAAAATCACAAACGTTTTTTTACGAGCATTGTCTGGGGGAAAATACACAGAGGCACATGTGTGTTTCACGTACAATGTGCACCTTTACCCATACATGCTCAAATTCTTTACATCTCAACATAGTGATACTTTTGGCGTTAAAATTGACTGACACTGCAATAAGAATACCCCCTCTTGACTTTTTTTTTGAGACTTTTGAATATTTCATTATATCTGCTCCAAAAACTTCTTCACTTCGTATACTGTCATCCCAACTGGTTTAATTTTTCAAAATTATTGGGTAGGAATATAACAAAGTTTTATTTTGAGTTTCTTTCATCTTAGCTGAGCTTCTCATTTGATTGAAATTTTGGCAATATACCAAAAAATCTGTTTCTGTGTGTGTTTGAGGTGAAGTAGTTTGTTGCATCGTATCTGTAAAATGTGTATAACTAAGACTATTTATCTCTCCTTACTGTAGATGGGTCATCAAGTCCTCAGAAAAGTAAGATTCTGTTAGATTTTCGTCTTGCTTTGAAGGGTCAATGCGTCCTTGGTTCGAGTACTTCTATATCCAAGCCCTCCGCCATGAAGCCCAAGAGTGGACAGTAATAGGGTATGTGTCCCTTGACTCAGCCTATTATGCAACCATCGATTACATTTTCGATTATAACTCTTAAAGTTTTCAAGCTGAAGGCAAGATTCAACTAGTTCTACACTTGCTAGGATGTGTTCGATACGACATTTGGTAGTTTGTATCACGAAAAGTTACACAACTCTTTTTATAAAGTCAGAAACTTTCAAGGGATATGGATTTAATGTCGGTCTACTGGCAACAAATTGGGTCTATTCATGGATGCAACTTCGTCCCATTTGATGGATTTATTGCTAAATGCAGTCTTTGTGCGGTTTTTCTTCTTCTTATTCTATGAATTAAGGCATTGCCAGCTGAATTTGCTTTACTTAACACAAAATTTCATAATACAAACTAAAGTAAAACTGCTTTGAAACACATATGTGATGTTTATATATGATTTACTAGCCATTCAATAATGAAAACATTATAATGCACTATATAACGGCTTAGTTCCTTCGGTTTGTGTTAAGATGAGCCACTTGAATATAAGCAACGGCAAACACGTGCATTTCCACTTGAAATTTTACCAATAACAACCTTCTTACTACGTTATTGATACAACAGGCCAATGTTTGTCCCCAACATTGGGTCTATGATTTCTTGTAAAATAAATATTGTTTTAGTTATAGTAACAGTTAGTTTGTAACGTATAACTATTTTCTGCACATCCAGACTGCATTACTTGTTTTATAGATTCAACTAAACCAACTTTAGATCACTTGAAGATCGTGTAGATCATCTGTTCAGCTTAACCATTGAAACCATTCAAGAAATCGAAAATTACACCGAAGTGAAAAACTATAAGTTGATTAATATTGTCGCAATTGCTTCGGATTACACCGGTCATTCTAATAGCAACATGATTTGGTTGATTATTGCTGAATTTATGACTTATTTGGTACATAGGCCGAATGAAGGAGCTAGGCTAACATTACATCCCCTTACCCTACTTGCTAAAACTGAAAGATATGAAGAGAAAGTGTTCATAGTTTCGTTGGCGTACGGCAGGTTGTGAACATTGAATAGAAGTATTGAAAATTGAGCGAAGGGCTTGGATATAGTAGTACTTGAACCAAGTACGCATTCTTTGCCACACATCCCCAATGCGGGCTAGGTCAAGACACGGTCGAATCTGCCACCTTGATAGGCAAAAAATGCGCGCCTGCTTGTGCACATTTCACACAGAAAAAAATAATAAATTTTAACAAGCACGTAAAATTTCCGCTCGTTTAATTCCAAGCCAAAGGAGGCGTAAACATCGCAATTGGTTGTAGTCCTTGATGCGCCATACAACAATGTTTGCAATCTTTCATACAGCAGGCTTGATTCAGGCGTTATCTGGCTTAAATTTACATAAAATATCCCATTATTTTCGGCCAAATCTAGCATTCCCTTTATGTGCATTAAAAACGCAGAAAATTCAATGTTTCTTTTTATTTGTGCACTTATCTATAGAGACGCCCAGTATTTTCCACCCCACAACTGCACAGCTTGAAAAAGTAGTGTGAATTTCTGTTCAATATCACGCACACACAGATAAAAAGAAACACTGAATTTTCTGCGTTATCTAATGCACATAAAGGGAATGCTAGATTTGGCAGAAAATAATGGGATATTTAATGTAAATTTAAGCCAGATAACGCCTGAATCAAGCCAGTTGTATGAAAGATTGCAAACAATATCGTTGCTTACGCTCCTTTGACTTGGAATTACACGAGAGGAAATTTTACGCGCTTGTTAAAATTAATTATTTTTTTCTGTGCATACATGGAGTGTCACAAAACATGAAAAATGGCGTAATACATCGTGTAATGTTCAGGGACGTTCCATACGTTGCCGATAATATTGTATGCAAAAGCTAATCTTTGATAGAACTATTTCATGCAAGTGGCTTCTTCGTGTGGAATGAAGAACAAATTTACATGCTCTGATATTTACATCAAAATGAAAATTCATATTTTTTTCTGTGTGGCAGTGCAGTTAATTACCCCCAATCGGTGTAGGTTAGGGTCCGGTAACCCATCACACAGTCATGCAGCGTAACACTCGGAGTTCATTTGCTTAAGATATTCATAGATGTCATTATTGGCGGCAAGGCATCCTTAAAATATTTGTGAACAAATGCAAACGACCGGTCTGGCAAAATTTGATTTTGAATTTTCACAAGTATTTGGAGATAAAAGGAACATAGAAAGATTGAAGGATTGTGCTAATTTTTACCGCTACAATCCATGGCCAAGAAGAACCCATTTTTTATCAAATTTCATTACCGCATGTTGATTTTTTTCTGACAGTAACTATAACTAGATCCTTAAGATAAACCTGATATCAAGATGCATTTGTACTTGTATTAACAGTAGCAGTATTTGGAAAATGCCGTTTTGTGTACCTCAACTTAGTTTTACGTCATGCCATTCATGTTATCATTTCGAGTTTGTATGGTAGCGCAGCCTTTCTCAAGCTATGGGTTACGACCCGCAAGCTCCATAAGAACAACACGTGTCGGTGAAGAAGTTTGAGCGAAGCTCTACAATACTACATTCCGTAATAAATGTCAAAAAAAAATCAATAGCTATTTATCTGCAACCATCTCCACCAACCTAATTTATTCTATCTATTAATCTGACAGACCCTCCGAAGTGCCATTACGTAAAAAAAACAGAAGCAAAACGAAAAGCAGAGCTAAACGAAATCGACCATCAGCTTCCGTTCAGGCACTATTCCAGATTGCATAAAAAACAGACTCCGGAACTCCACCTGGTTATTCGCTGTCAATGTGTCGATCCGCACCGCTAATTTGAATAACAAGAAAGTGATTTCTAGGAAAAGTAGGAGGAGAGTAGGAGGAGAGATAGAAAAATACAAAAGGTCGTTACTGTGTATGTCACTGTTTGGGATCGATTATGTAAACAAAGTAACCGTGGTGGCGGAACTGGTGATAATGAGATGCTATGCGGTCATCGAGGAAAGGAATAACGTTTTGATTCATTTTTTAAACGCGAGTTCAACTTTTTCGGTGGACGTGGGTAAACATATCCAACCGGTTCACCATTGTGTGAAAGTTGACTTTATCGGGTCGAAGAAGATCCGTGAACGAATTCCGTTCAAAATAATGTTGATTAGGTCATGGTAAATGCAAGAGGAGGTTTCCGAAAAAGTGTCGCCTACTTTAGATGTTTACTGCATAGCTAGAGGTGTGCAGGGAGAGGTGTAGGGTATGGCGGGAAAACACGGTTGATTTTTTTCAAAGTAGGTTCTAGCTTTGATGAAGATGAAAATGTTATAAACAAAATTTGTCTTATAATAAAGCTCAACTATCTATGGGTATGCGGTATATTAAAACATTCCAGTTATTTCCTTTCGAAACAAACTTTCGTGGAATTTCATGGAATATTGTTGTTTGTTTCCCCACTGATAGGTCAAAAAGTTAAAAGACGAATCAATCAAGGTTATGGCAGGTGATCTTGTATTTTACCTGAGTATTCTGAATAACATCAAAAGATGGCCAGTGACGAAGACAAAGACTGAATGAATCGTCGCCTACAGGTTGGGAGGTTGGAATCCCTGATGGCTCAAAAATAAGATCTAAAACTTGTGCAGGAATTTTTGGCTCTGCTGTTAATGTCTCAATAGCGAACAGTTATCCAAGCAAAGATTTTTGCAATACTCGAAAGCAGGAAAAGAAAATACAGACGTCAGAACCTATCGCGGTGATAACATGAATTTAGACATGACCTGCCCTTGTAAACAAGACTCGGTGCCGACGCCCGCTACGTCACAATCTGAATTGACTGAAACTACCAGAACTCCCAACTGCATACTTGGAAAGCAGCGCTGCGGGGTTAGGGAGAGCTGATCGAAACCGCTCATGAAGACTTGGAGAAGTGTCATATCAATTTGAACGTAATGTTCTCTTGCATAACTTTAGATTGACTTCTTGTGCATAATGTAGCACTGAGTGTAGCTTAAGTATTCTCCTTTCTAAACTTCTATCAAACTTCTATCAGAACATGCTCCTTACCGGCAAAATACACGTTTTGTGTTTTAGTTACCTGGATGTTGTGTTTAGTTATAATTTGTGTTTCATTTGTATGAGAGACCCTCCCCCTCCTTTCAAAAGGGAGAGGAGTCTCAAATCACTATAGATAAACATCCTACCTCCAAAAAACCCCAAATACCAAATTTCGTTTCATTAGCTTGATTAGTTCTCGAGCTATGTAGAATCTTCTGATTCATTTGTATGAGAGCCCCCCCTCTCCCTCTATAAAGGGGAGGGTATCAAACCACAAAAAAAAATCCTGCCACCAAAAACCCATAGAGGCCAAATTTGGTTCCATTTGCTCTGTTAGTTCTCGAGTTATGCCGAAATTTCTTTTCATTTGTATGGGAGTCCCCAGTGCCGCCTGTTGTCGGTGTTGGCAGAACTAGTGTAATTGTTTTGACAGCAGCTGGTACTGTGGGACAAAGCGTATAACATCGACATTACCATGAACAAACTTCTGTGAGCCCTCGCGAGGTGCCTCGACAGGCCCAGATTCGATCGGGTATCCTCCACTGCAACGTCTTCCTCTGGATGTGAAAACGACACTCCTGATGCTACTGAACGATATCTGGCGTAGTGGCGAGTTACCCGCTAGCTGATGAAATGCCATCGTCCTTCCAATACCGAAGCCGAACTGTCACGAATCCAAACCGAATGCCTTCCGACCGATATCGTTCACCAGCTGCCTGGCGAAGCTTCGAGGAGCATCTCGCTTTTCGTAAGCGACAGCACGCTTTTCGTACAGGACGCGGCACCGACACGTACTTTGCCGAGTTTGAAAGGTCGGTGCTTACTAACGACAGGCACTGCCTGATAGCATCTTTAGACCTTTCGAAGACATACGACACCAACTGGCGACACGGCATATTGCGAACACTAAAATCTTGGCAAATACGTGGTCGGCAGAGTTTCCTCTCCGAACGCCATTCCAGGTGTTCATAGAGGGACACATGTCTCGTGAGTACCCGCTAGAGAATGGAGTGCCACAAGGTCTGTGACACTATTTCTCGTTGCGATGCAGCTGATCTTCCGTGTGCTGCCCTTTGGAGTCGATATTCTTTTGTACGTGGACGACATCCTCCTCGTGCTACGACGTGCGAAAGGAGAATGCTTGCACCGAAAATTGCAGCCCACTGTCAAAGCTGTGGACAAGTGGGTGAGAAGCGTGGGGCTCACTATATCCGCAACGAAGTCGCAGACCAAGTGCGCGGTGAGATCCGGCGCAAGAGTTCACCATCGATCGCACCCCCGTCCCGAAGACCAACCGTTTGAGGATCCTGGGTGTCACGCTGGACCGAACGTTGACGTTCAAGCCGCACTGCAAAGCGGTGAATAAAGCACGCGAATCTTGACTATGGATGCTGCAGATGATCGGCGCCAAACTTCCACGTGACAATCGAACAACTCTGCTGCAGGAACTAACAGCCACTACGTTATCAACCGTCGGCCAACTTACAAGGTCGAGCGAACGAGTGTGGCACGCTCACAACCCAGCAGTTGTGTGGGACGTGAAGCGATCAGTACGAGCCGGAGATCCACCGGAAAAAGTTGCACCAATCGTACAACAACTGATGGCAACACGCTTCAACCAGTCAACCGTAGTTTACACCGACGGATCCAAGTCTAGAGATATTGTAGAGGCACCTTTCTACAACCATGGCATAGCTGGAACATACAGTCTCCCGGAGGAGTGCAGCATATTCTCCGCGGAAGCGTATGCAATAAAAATGGCGATCGCGATACTAAACCACATCTTGCAGAGGCCTTGGAAACAGGGAAATCGAAACATGCATGGATTCAAGAGATATAACGTAGCACGAAATCGATCTGTTCAATTCTGCTGGATCCCTGGCCACACTGGCGTCAATGGGGTTACCGAAGCCGACCGACTTGCCAACGAAGCTAGACGACAACCGGCCACCGACATCCCAATACCAGCGGAAGATACACTGAGAGCAATCAGGAAACGCATAAGGAACTGGTGGAGCAACAAATGGTACGAGTCCAGAGAATCGAAGCTTAGAGAAGTGAAGTGTGACACTCACAGATGGACGGAATAAGGAAGCACAGCCGTTCAGCGTGTTTTTACACGTCTGAGGATATGCCACACACGACTTACGCATACATTCCTATTAAAAAAAACCCGCATTAATCCACCGATGGTGAGACTGAACCCTTCTTACATTTTACCAGAATTACGAACTCAAATGTGGCCAATATGGTACTGGATACATATTTTCATCAGAAATTCCAAGAAGATCCAGGAATATTCAAACATTTAGTTTATAAAATGAACTATTTGTCAATCCTGAACATATTGTTTATCGAAGTGATTAAAATATTGACATTAATAGTGTTTAACGACCTATTATATAAAAAAATAATTTACACAAATATTAAAAATTTCGTATATTAGTCCACAAAATGAACTTTGATTATCAACTGGGAATCAAGATGCTTAATGAATACTTAATACTTAATCGTCAAAATTGTGTAGTTATAGTAAATGGAAACTTTGTGTAATTTTCGAATATACTCGTTGCAGTTCAAAACCACTCGAGCTAATCGATCCTGAATTCTATAGAGTCGCTTAGTGTGGCTAGTCCGCTGTATGTGCTATACAATGCCCCAGATTTGACACAATAGAATGCAAGCGGCATCGATGGGTGTGAGTGGTACTGTTTGGTTTTGAACTGCAACGAGTATATGTTCATCTCACAATTCGTTGCTCTCGTTCTCTCAGGTATTGTTTTGGTCATATCTCCATGAAGGATTATCCAATCATAATGAACCAGTTATTTGGAGATATCATAGCTTTGATTTGGCACCAACAAAACTAAAATCGGTACACAAATAGCTCAGTATGTGATCGGAGACTAAACTGTTTGATTACTATTATAATAGGCCTTCAAGTACTGTTTCGTTCATATCTTCGTAACGAAATGTCCGAATGAAAAAAAAACAATAGCGTTCTATGGGAATGTTGTAGCTTCCATTTGCCGTCAACAAAACTGAAATCGGTTCACAGATGGCTGAGAAACCGATGTGACATTATTTGTAACGCACACACACACACATACACACACATACATACACACAGACATGTGCTCAGTTCGTCGAGCTGAGTCGAATGGTATATGACACTCGGCCCTGTGGGCCTCGGATAAAAAGTCGAGCTTTCAAGCGATCTTAATACCCTTCTATTGATGTAAGAAGGGTAAAAAGGGAAGTTAACATAATGAAATTTTGAACACTTATTTGGAAATTTCATAACTTTAATTTGGCGTTAACAAAGCTTCAATCCTGAGTTTCAATTTTGATTATCGATATGGATTCAAGATGCTTAATAAGTACATATTCGTTGAAAATAGTAAATGGAGACTTTGTGTAATTTTCGAATATACTCGTTGCAGTTGAAAACCAGCCACTCGAGCCAATCGATGCTGCTCTAATTCTATACAGTAGCATAGTGTGGCTAGTCCGCTGTATGTGCTATACAAAGCTCCAGATGCGACACAATAGAATGCAAGCGGCATCGATTGGTGTGATTGGTCTTGTTCGGTTTTGCACTGCAACGAGTATATTGTCATCTCACAATTATGTGCTCTCAGATATTGTTTTGGTCATATCTCCATGAAGGATTATCCAATCATAATGAAATTTTGACCAGTTATTTGGAGATATCATAGCTTTGATTTGGCACCAACAAAACTAAAATCGGTACACAAATAGCTCAGTATGTAATCGGAGACTAAACTGTTTGATTACTATTATAATAGGCCTTCAGTACTGTTTCGTCTCATATCTTCGTAACGAAATGTCCGAATGAAAAAAAATCAATAGCGTTCTATGGGAATGTTGTAGCTTCCATTTGCCGTCAACAGAACTGAAATCGGTTCACAGATGGCTGAGAAACCGATGTGACATTATTTGTAACGCACACACACACATACACACACACATACACACACACATACATACACACAGACATGTGCTCAGTTCGTCGAGCTGAGTCGAATGGTATATGACACTCGGCCCTGTGGGCCTCGGATAAAAAGTCGAGTTTTCAAGCGATCTTAATACCCTTCTATTGATGTAAGAAGGGTAAAAAGAGCCCCGCAAAACGGTGACTGTTGTGATACGGTGATAAATGTTCGGCACCTGATATTAGAATGCAGGAAATACGATGCAAAAATAAGAAACAACAACATCAACACTAGTCTGCGTGATGCCCTGGACAACACCGATGAACGAACAGCACATATGTTAAATTTTCTCCGCAACAGTGGTTTATACAAACTACTTTGAAAGAAAATAAGATGATAGTGAATATGATGCAGAATAATATATGAAATGAAGTGAAGAAAAAAATATGAAGAAGAGAAGAAGAAATTAGAAACTAAAACCACAAAGAACAGACATCATCCAAGCTGGAGTGGCTTCCGTGTGTAAATTTCTGTAACTGCCATTTTAAAATTACAGCTCGTTTCCGTTAGTTTTGGTGAATCGTATGTTGATGGCGCCACTTTCCCACCTTGAAATTTGATAGCCTGTCAATTTTAGTTTGGTGAAACCTAGACTAGGCGGCGTTGTTTTTCCAACGGTTTACTTTTAAAATTTTACACAGTAATCTGGGGAAAAAATGTTCTAGCCTGGATGTCTGTTCTCTGTGCTACAACTACAACCACTCTGTATCTAAAAACTCCGCTTTTCCGACACGAATGCCCAGGAATGTGTAAATTGTCGTAAATAAACAAACAAACAAACATACAAAACATAAAATACAGAGTGGAACGGTAATAAATTGGTCAAACATGATTAAGTGCACACTGATTAGTTTTTTATACAAACGATTAATATTGATTTCTTTTTGAAGTTCATTGTCTACTAAATACAGGACATTTAATTAGGCTTCCGATTTTCCAAATGCGAATTGTTGGGCTTTACGTTTCACCCCTTTCATCAAATTTTGTACCGTTGTTATATCCACCTTATTTGATGCTGAACGCCAATTTGCCTTAAAAGCGTTTTTCACTTCCAGCTATTTTTTGAGTTCTCCTCAGAGAGAATTAAGAGAGACCTAAATGTCCTTACGATTGCCCAATATTTTTCAATTGGGCGCAGTTTCGGCGCGTTTGGAGGGTTTTTCTCCTTGGGTACATTTTGCACACTATTGGCGGTATGCCATTACTGATCCATTTTTCCTTAGTGGCAAGAAGCGAGGTCTGGACAAAACAGCACCGAACAACCAAATATGTTTCTTCTAGAAAGGCAATCAGCGTTTTGTAAGTATTCTATTACATTCATATCTTGGTTGACAGCGGCAATTGTCACGAAAACTTTCGTTTTTTCGCCCACAGGTGCAATCGCCGGCCGAACCAAGTATTTTTTCGGGAACTTTGACATTTTTTTCTGCTGAATCTTGTCTTGAGCTTTGCCTTTTCCGGTAGTCGTAAAACGTATGTTTAATCGTCCATTACGACGCAATCAATCTTGGTCAACAAACTCGTGTACAACTTACGGAAAGTGGAGTAAAGTTCAAAGGAAAGTGTTTTGCTTATCATCTCAATTTGGTGTCATTGTAACCTTATATGTTGACAGCCGCCTCGTTCCTTTGCCCTTTGCACTGTTGCGGGAGACTTTACCGATTTGTTTTCGATATCTCTGATGGGAAAAGGTTGGGATTGCGTTTTAAAATGCTGGTCACTATTGTTCCGGTCGCTGAAATTTTGATACGTTGCTCTTCTTGATTCAACGCCACATTGACAACAGATTAAGAAATGGCAAAAACAAAATAAAATCAACATTCCATATGTCTACACCTACATAATAAAGGCTGTTCAAGTTTTTAACTGCACGATTAAAAAAACTACGTCACATTTGAGTCGGCTAAGTTTTGACCGTTCCATCCTTTATAGATTGCTACGTCACCTTTGCGTAGAACCTCGTTGTAACTTTTCGATTTGTAATGAACTGAATTGACCTTACTGCGATAAAAATGTTGAAAACAGTATTATATTAATCATGTCATGCATAGTTCATAGCATCAAAAATGTTATATTACAAGTTGAAGTCCGAAAAACACTATAATTGGCTTTTATTTATGCCGGTCCAAATATTTTTGTATTCAAAGGTTGGATACAATCAGAAAATTCTAAATTTCTAAGTTGTTACAAATTTATTGATGTTTTGATCAACTAAAGATTAATCGGACGGGAGGTTTGTGTGTCATATAGACAATCTACATTTATCGAGCAACTTTTTAAATGTTCGAAAATGCATTTACAAAGTCTCCAAATGCACTTCGAACGAATACAAATAGAGCCTTCAATCGTCAAGTTCTTTGAACGCCTAATTATTCCCCATCCTCGCTACACGAAAGAGGCACACTCAATCAACTGCTTGACTGCCCACCTACAACAATCGATTCAGTCAGTATATCAATTGCGAACAAAAGTTAAAACAACAGCAAATATTGAACAAATTATCATCCTCAATGCAATACTAATTCAACAGTTGAAAAAAACAACTCATACTTAGTTTTAATATCTTCCATGTTCGAACGTCTTCTCACTTTCAATGGCCATAAATTCCAACACCGTTAAGACGATCCAAACCCGCTGAAAGGCGGCAATAATCGAAATCAGGTGCATAGCTAATAAAGAAGAATAAGAGGAAACAACAACAGTTGAGCGTGCACATCAAAATAGTCACTTTTTTCAAACTGGTCAAGTTTCTATCGAAACTTCATTGGAGCGTGAAATGTAGGTGAAATTATTTCTTTTTCTTATTGAACAAAAGAGACGACTCAGCCGCCGTGGACTCTCCGTGGTGGAAAGTGGTCCCAGTGTAGACTCTACGATGGGTGGAAGCTATCTATTAAATAGCTACATTCATTTATTTATTATATTGGCAGATTCGGTATGCTTCAATTTTCCCTTTCTGGTCTAAGTGGTTATTTATTGGGCGTGATTGGGAACAGTGGTTTCTAGGTGAATCCAGTTTTTGTCCACCGATGGTAATTAAATTTGATGACTTTTTTCTAGAAATGCGATTTCTGTTTGGAAAATATCTCGACTTTTTCAAATATATATTAGTTGTGATAAGAAACTAGTTGAAAATTTAAGAGATAAGACCATTGAGTAACGATGCTTTTGAAGTTCATTTTCTAACTCGAAATCTATTATATTAAAGCAGCGAGATCTGTCTTATAATCTACCCGACCAAACTCCGAGGCCACCTGTGCATTTATTAGAGACTTTAAAACGCTACAAAAAAAAGCATACACGCACTTCGAATCGCTGCTCACCGGCCGTATGTATTCAAATTCCGATTTCCACCATTATCCAGCTGATTAAACCGAGCCCATTACCACGCTCATTATGCCTTCACAACTGTTCGATTCGATTTTACCTGCACCGGGTGAGTCTGTTCCGTGAACCCACCACCAACTTCTCAACTCTCGTTCCGAAAATAATCTGTGCATTGCCGCTCATTATCGCATCAAATAACTCATTAGTGTGCCGAATCGTTGGCGAATCTATGTATGTCACAGTGGGAGCACTTTTCACGGACACGGTCGTGGCAATTTTCCAGCGGGCTAATTTTCTTCTCCATTTTGTTCCTTCCATTCCGCCTCGGTGGAACAAAACCGCTGTCAATGATGCGGTGTTTAAATCGTGAATTTTCGCCTTAAGTATCGTAGCTGAAGCTTGAAGTTGGAAAATCCTACTCTCGTTCTATTCGTTTTCCATACTGTCGTGAAGTCGTGATGCAATCCGTGCATGACGTTGAAAACGAAAATCGATTTTCGGTAGTGCGATTTCGCAGTTTTCAACTGTAATGACAATAAGTTAATTAGATTAAGCTCCGTTGGTTGGATTACGATGGAACAAATCAACTAACGGCGCTCCACGGTCCACGTTTTGGCCCCGAAGGTAGATGGGATCTATTTTGGTAGCCTTGTAGGTAAATGTGGTAACATTTACGTTAATACCGTAAAACATGACCACAGATGCGTTGGATAATAATCGATTGTTTTTGTCCATCTGGGTCTGTTCGTTGGTCTCGGTCGGACGCGGATTTATGGACAGGTTTGCCAGTTTTTGCCAATTTTCACCGATTTATTAGGCAATGTTTTCAGTTTTGCCGCTCTGCTTACTTAATTGAAACTACCTGACTTCGGATGTATTAGGTAACCTCATCTCGCCACACGCTGATCACCGCCTATCAGTTTGAAAGTGGTTTCAATCAATTGAAAGTCCACGGAGAGTGTTTGGTTAACAAAATACTTGCAATTGTGTTGAACTCAAAGTCAAAAATAAATTTGTCAATTAAGGTGTTTTGCAATGTTAGAGGGCGATCACGAAATTATTGCGACACCGAAAATGTCATGCCAATTTTCTTATAATGTTTAGAATCAAACCAAAATTTTAGGGTAGTTTTATACATATACACTCAGTAGCAAAAAAAAAGCCGAGCAAAATTTTGCTTCCAAAAAATGCCATTTTCAACCTACTGTAGCTTTGTCATTTATCAATACTTTTGGCTGAAACTTTCACCACACTATGAACAATATATAGACCTTATGTGGTCGAAATTTTATGTTGATCAGGTTTATAAATTTTAAGTTTCCATTAAATATGTGAAAAAAGTCATTTTTGGACATACCAATTTCAAAAGTCCGTATTTCTGTGAAAAATTTAGATAACATATTTTAAATTTCATTAAAGTGGACGATTCTAATAATACTGTATAACACTATATACGTAGTTTTTTCAAACCAACTGATACTATATGCCATATTTTGAAGTTCTTCGTGGGTTACACTAGTTATTTGGGATATTTCAGGCGTAACAAATCATGTGTCTTGATGAGATGAATTCACCTCCCGTTTTTTTTTGCACCGATATTTCAGCATGGTCAATATCGGGTGAAAAAGGGAAATACGCATGTTGGTGCGTCAACTTTCACGCCAGCTGTAGTCGAAACCACTTGATGAAAACAGTTCAAATTTCGTCCACATTATTTCCTATGTATGTTTTGGCTATTGTGAAATTTAAAATATGTTTTCTAAATTTTTCACAGAAATACGGACTTTTGAAATTGGTATGTCCAAAAATGACTTTTTTCACATATGTAATGGAAACTTAAAATTTATAAACCTGATCAACATAAAATTTTGACCACATAAGGTCTATACATTGTTCATAGTGTGGTGAAAGTTTCAGTCAAAAGTATTGATAAATGACAAAGTTACAGTAGGTTGAACATGGCATTTTTTGAAAGCAAAATTTTGCTCGGCTTTTTTTTTGCTACTGAGTGTATTTACTTCAAAAATCAAAAGAAAAGTTAATCGATGGAGCCTTGAGTGTAAAATTGAACGCATTTTCACTTGATGCCCTCCATCAAAGTCTTTACAGTGTCATCCGGTACCAGTTTCTCAGTTTTTTTTCCATTTTCTTAACATGTCCTTCTTGTCTTTGACTGTTTTCTTGGTCTTCCGAAGTTCCCGCTTCATCATTACCCAGTACTGCTCCACCGGGCGCAGTTCCGGACAGTTTGGCGGATTCATGTCCTTTGGAACAAAATGGACAGAATTGGCCTCATACCACTCCAGGACACTTTTAGAATAGTGGCATGATGCCAAATCTGGCCAAAATAGCGGAACTCCGTCGAGCTGCTGCAAGAACGGCAAAAGGCGCTTCTCGAGGCACTCAGATTTGTAGATCTCGACATTTACTGTGCCCTTTGTCACGAAAGGCTCACTCCTCAGTCCGCAAGAGCAGATGGCCTGCCAAATGAGATATTTGGAGGCGAACTTCGACATTTTCTTCTTCTTAAATTTGTCGTCCACATAGAACTTGCTCTTGCCGGTGAAAAACTCCAACCCCGGAATTTGCTTAAAATCGGCTATTATATACGTTTCGTCGTTCATCACACAGCAGCCATATTTTGTCAGCATCTTCTCGTAGAGCTTCCGTGCCCGAGTTTTAGCCGTCGATTGTTGCCGCTCATCGCGGTTTCGTTCTGTACCTTGTATGTATGTAGTCCAGCTCTCTTCTTTGCATTCTGGACGTAGCTCTGCGACATGCCGATGTTTTTAGCCAAATCACGGCTTGAGACGTTGGGATTTGCTTTAATCATCCGCTTCACCTTTCCCTCCGTCTTTTTGTTCTCCGATCCCGGTTTTCTTCCAGCTCCTTTGCCGTGGTCCAACGTCTACCGCTCCTGGAACCGCTTCAACACTCTGGAGACGGTTGAATGGTGAATGTTCAACATTTTTCCCAACTTCCGGTGCGACAGGTCAGGAAATTCCTGGTGTTTGGAAAGAATTTGTTCTCTCGACTCGCGTTGGTTCACCTCCATTTTCGTTGAATCGAAAAACACGACTTCGAGTTTGACAGCATGTAAACAATACACATCAATGAGAAAGTGTGCAAAATTTGGTTGATTTTTACTCAATGGTAAAAATGTTATGCCCTGTTGAATGTGTCGCAATAATTTCGTGTTCGCCCTTTACAACGCATCTTTTGTTAAATAAGATTGTCTACTTGCTTGAGGTGGCTGAGGTTGGTAACCGATTAGATCTTGACAATTTCTGACTTTCATTTTACTCATCAAGCTTTATTGGAAGCTCTCCAATAATGGTTTCTGGAGCTCGAATAAAGTTCTGAACCCAGGATTATCTAACAGCGATAGGTATTACTGCCCAAAAGCTCAGACAGAAGATGCACACTGAGTAAACGATTTTTATTTTACAGTTGAAAAAATCGGACAAATGCTATCACGTAAGTGGCTCCAAGAGCATGCTTATTGTTGGTTTGAATCTGCCCAATTTGGCTCCCAAGCATTATTAAAAATAGCTTTTTCCTTGCTATTAGTGTTCGGCTTAAGTATTAAGTTCCCACAAAAATTATGGCCCTTAAAAGGCCCGTTTTGGTTCTTCGTTATTCGCTGCTATGTGGTCCGAGTAAAGGGTGTTCCGATCAAAATTTGGTCGAACAGTAATGTGTGCAAGTCGATCAAAGTTTTTATTGATAAGTCAAATTCTTTTTCTTTTTCAAGTATACAGGAGAAATATTCATCTAAGCTTCTTTTTTACAGAAAGCGAATTGCATGGTCTTTCTTTTAACACCTGCCATACGGTTTTGAACAGTCTTCTTATCCACTTTATTCGCCGCAGAACGCCAGTTTGCCTTGAACTGTTTCTCGCTCACAACAGCTTTTTGAATCTTCTTAAGGTTCCGCTTTACGATGGCCCAATATTGTTCGATTGGGTGGAGCTCTGGCGTGTTAGGAGGGTTCTTGTCCTTGGGCACCACTTGAACGTTGTTGGCTTTTTTTTTCCGTAATGGCAAGATGCCAAATCCGGCCAAAATAGAACGGAACAATTGTGTCGCTTCAGGAAAGGCAGTAGACGTTTTTGTAGACACTCGCTCAGATAAATTTTCTGGTAAATCGGATTACCGAACGTTCAGCTATTGAAAGTTCGGTAAAAAATTACCGAATACTGTAAAATTTTCTAAGTGTGAGTACTTCAGGAATCCGAATTTGCTTCTGTAAACAAACATCCCCCAATCTATCAAATCATAGAGGAATCATTCCTCTACTTGATTGTACTGTTACTTTTTGAAACTGAGCTTATATTCACGAAAAATCAGCGAATGAAATGTATGCTTACATGTTTACAAATTCACCCTTGTTGCGAAGTTCCTCGGAAATTCCATGTACTTATCTAGTGATTGATGATTATTTTTTCCCTTCGACGACGGACGAAAGACGAGTAGTCCTAGTGTTTGGATGAGGCTGGCAATCACCGGCAGAAACCGGTTACGACTGATGCAAGACAGAGTCCTGTCCAGCCTATTGGTGTTCAACGTGTCCATTTTAAAGCGACAAAGTGCAACGGAGCATAGGTGACACTTTATTGTGTGTCGTGCGCCTGAAGGACGCAGGATATCGGTTGAATTGTATCAACCTTGGGCCGTATTTTGGATCTCGAAACGAACGACGTTTTGTACGAACGTTTGTTAGAAAAAGTTCTTCGTTTCGAGATCCAAAATACGGCCCCTTGTTTCTTATTGAAACACGAAAAGTGATAGAAATCAATATGTTTTTACTTTCAGTGCAATAAACAAATACTAATTTATTACCTGTAATGAAATACACTTTACTTGTAACAGGGATAGTCGAAAAACCAGGTAGCTGACGTGCCGCCACATTTTCAAAGCCAACATCTCAAACATCACAGATGTCACAAATGATTGTTTTGATTGTTTTAATACCATCGCCAATGTCGCCAATGTTTGGAAACGTGAAATGGACAAACTAGAAAAAAAAAACTTTTCAACCGATTACTTGGGTCCGTCTTCGTAAGGTTTGTTTACAAATTTTAGCTGAGTTCAACAGCTGTCAGTGAGGCCCATGATTCTGTGCCCGCCGCGATGTTAGCTCTTTTCAAGACAAAGGCAATAAGATAGGGGTGCCAGCTACCTGCGAAAACACAGAGCAGTGCAAAATAGACAATTGCTTAACCCAATTTTAAGTGTGCGTCTAGTGTTCCAGAAGAGCGTACAAAACGAACGTGTGAGAGACAGAAAGCCGCACATGCTCTTCTCTTTCAGAGATAAAGAGTAATGCACTGTGTTTTACTCTGTGCATTACTCTGTGCATTACTCTGTGTATTACTCTGTGCATTACTCTGTGCTTTGGCTCATGCTGTGGTTAATGGTATCAAAATGATAATGTTTGATTCTAGTAACAAAAAGGCATTGCAGGAGTTCATAGAGGGAAAACTTTATTCAAATCATAATCCACAAACTAGTCGGGCCGTTTGAAAAAAAAAATGTAATTCTTTTTAGCACTTAAAACAGTTTTTGTATGAAAACTGTAAGATTTATTTATACACCATTTTGCGCTGCCACGTTACTCATGAATGATTATTTTCTTTGTTACTCATGGATGATAGATGAAATTATCAGTTTGTCAGTTGTCTAATAATGCTCGATTCTACGTACATAATTGTGCCCTGTAGTTTATTGCACAAAGCATTATGAAAACATGTGAATAAAACACAAATTTGTGCAGGTCCAATCTAGAGTGCCGCCGTGTCTGTTTTTCGCACTTGTGCTTGCACCGAGACGACAAGGGAGAGTGCAATTGTTAATGCCCAAAGAGACGAGAGCAAAAAATGAGCGGCTTTGAGCGTACGGCAAAACGAGGGTGCATGGGAGTTCAGACTGCACTTTCACGTCTCTTTAATATTTAATTTGCTGTCTCGTAGCAGCGCGTGCTGCACTCAAATAGATTTGAGTCGCACCTTATCCCTGCTTGCCAATAACAAAAACCAGCACAATAGGGGGTTTTAATTTAAAAAAAAAACATGTTTTTTTCCAACTGTATCGACGTTATCGTTTCCTAACACAAACATATTTTTTATGAATCTCAACTATTTTTTCTCGATTTTAAAACAAGAAAAAACTAATAATTTTTATTTTTACAAACCGACATGCAGTTTTACAAAGTGACATTTATGCAACGTGACAGCACTTAATATTCAGCTACAGGGGCTCCCATTATGACATATGTCAATATTGGAATGCTAGAAATCAATGGTTGGTTCGTTGGTTTAGGTAGTCTGTTTTTTTTAGCGGTCATGGTGAAATAGGGTGGCGTTGTCTTGCAATCATTAATTTTCATAATACTTTAATAGTTTCGATAGTTTCGCTTGTCAAAATTAGAAAAAAAAAATATGCCGGTATATTATTATATGTATTATCGAACCATGTTATAATCCACATACCCCTATAATACGCTATTATCTAGTTTTATTTATTTGATCGCACTTTGATTTGATTTGATTTAAAATAGCAGTAAAATCACTCAATGTTTGCTTTATTTGGTCTGGTTCCTGTAGATATTTTTTACCACATAGTAAGATAATTTTACCCACCGCTGGCAATTTTTGGATTGCTTAATTTTCCCCCGTTTGCCTTTAATTAGGTAAACTGAAGTTTACCAAAAATAAGGTAAACCGAAGTTTACCTAAAATGATGTAAACTGAAGTTTACCTAAATTTACCTAGTAGAACGATAGTTCACGGTTGCGTCAAAAGAAGCTTATTTAGGTAGTTTTTCAGTTCCGTGTGGATGTGTGTAGGAATCGCATGAACAACAATAGAATATGGCCTATCAACATTTGGAAACAAACACTTTTGAACCCTTTTTCACGCAAGCCGTAAACTACACACACACACACAAACCTAACAGCATAATCGTGTGGGGGAAACTTTCCCCTATATTTCAGCAGCAGTATCCACCTGAAAAGAACGAAAAATGAAATTGGAATTTGTAAGGTTTCCACGCAAACTAATGGGAGCTGTCACTTTTACTTTCGGAAAAATATTCCGCTCGATTATTCCGTAAGTGAAGGTGACATTTCGTTCCATGCAGATCAGTTGTCAAAATTCCGTCACCTTTCTACTTTATATGTCGATACTATCCTTTAAGGTGTGGCCCATTGAGTATTGGAACAAACTTTTTTGATTCTCAAGTTTTGTCCCAGACCACGAAGGCGTTTCCAAATGATTGCGCACAATTATTTTTCTTCTTTCTACTTCCATTTTATATTTCTCTGAAACACGTTCGAGCTGCACCGTAAAAAAAAACTTCTGATGATGTTATTGTTATAGGAAGCACATATGATGTGATAATATACAAGTCCGACCACTAGGGTCGCTGTAAAAATCAAAGAATAAAATAAGTCTGTTCCAATACTAAACTGACCACAAGAATTTTATTTTAAAAAAAGACATACATTCATGATACCATTTAACCTCAAATTCTTCCAAACTCACCTGAGTATTTATATACAAAAGAGACCTCTTGTCTTTGTCATTCATATGCAATTGTATTTGCATCCCCGTTTTGCCCCTTTAAAAAATAATGTTATATGAAAAAATCGTAATTTTTTGACTAAAATCACGATATCTTTTGAACAAATGTTTAAAATTACGTTTTAAGTTTTTTTTTTCATGTGTATTTAAACAAGTTCTAAAAGTTTGCTGAAAACACCGTTTTCATAAAACTTAAAATGAAAAAGTTAGGCGAAAAATACTATTTTTTTCAGGGCCACCCTACTCTTAACCGTTAAAATGATCATAACTAATGACACAAAATTAAATTTAATAAGAAACAACTTTGTGGAACATTGTATTGCTCTATGTCAAGAAATGTGAAAGATAGAATTTTTATTTCAATATATTCAAGGACTACCCTAACTGAAACTGATACCAAATTTAAGCCCTAATTATAAGCTGCAACTTTGCCGAAGACAGTTTTTTTTTCTAAAGTTGCATCTCCTTGGTGAAAATAATTTATTCCTGCTAATTTTTCATTCTGGCCCAGTGTGCAGTGGCAGTGCAATTGATGCCTTGCACTAAGTTAAGACCCGAGAATATGCTTAAATTTGGTAAGCAGTTAGCGTTAAATGTCAAATAGGAAAGAAGAAGTCTACTTTTTGACCACCGTTTGTTAAATGAACATGCATTCTCTGTACTATCCTCTGACGATGCCCTTTACTGACCACATAGCATGCCCTATAACCTTTACCAATCCGCTAAGCATTTGAAAGAACCAACTACTAGAAAACGAAAAACAACCGTTTGCCTCACTTCCTAGCCTAATTCAATAAGGCCCCGATTTTAAGAGTTCCCAACCTCGGTTGTACAACTTGCTTGCATAATGCGCTAATTGCATGCCTTCCCCCGGACCATCGACGGTCAGCCATTGGTGATTCGGTTCGACGATGGTGGCCGACAGTAGCTGAACGTAAAAGCGCGTGTGCCTGCTTCAACGCCGGTCAAATTGATGGCGCATCGAATTCAAATACTAAACAAGCGCGAAAAAACAACAGAGCTTATCCAAACGACTATAATTAGTCAGTGTTATAGGTTGCTACTCCGGTGAAGTTAGCATACATAAATCGTTCACCATTTCCCACCCTGTCCGTTCCGTGACTGTCAGCGCTCACTATGATTACTCGACCCGCTGATGTCGGTGGGTACATCCCATCCCCATGCCTACTGCTGCTGCTGTCGAGGTGGAGGGTGCCTTTGAATATTATTGTTATTGTTAATAGGAAGCGCACGGTTTTAACACCCAATCAATGTCGAATGGGGCTTCGTTCGGAGAAAATAGCCCTCGGCAGCATCGCTTGGAGTTAGTGTAATTATGAAATCTACAGTTTATATTTGTGCCGGAATCAATGTTTAAAGTTAACAAACATTTTTTTTTGTTTAATACAACATTTGTGAATGTTATTCAACAAAGTTAGTAGCATGATTCGTGGTCGAATAAATGACGAAAATGAGCTAATTAGTCTTATGACAACAAACAATTAGTATAAGATTAGAAAAGAAAAAGGAGAAAAAGAGATGTCAAAGCAAGATCTTGCGGGAAGAGAAAGATTGTTGCAATCGATCATTTCGCTGCTTCTTCCGGTCTTTCTCCAAATTACCACTTGATGTTTTGGTGCATTAACTGTTATTACCAACATCACACAATCTCGGTACCATAAAGCTCGGTTCAAAGTAAATCTGGGCGCCCGCGTCCCTGGTGGCTGGAACAAATAACGTTTGACAGGCATTTGTTGATGTTTCATTGACGATGAAATTGGTGAAAAGTTTTTCTCGATCATGGAACTTGAGAAAAGAAAATCAATGTGCGCAAACATCTAGAGAATCCTTCGTGGTCTGCCTCAAAAATAGCGAAAGTGTTAAAATTCCCAAACGTTACAAGGACACTCTGACTGTGGATAGAGCACAGCGCATCTATCATAAAAGTGACACAAGAGACAAAGAGCTGAGGAAAAATTGAGGTACGTGAAAAGAAATCCAGTTGTCTACATGCGTGATTTGGCATAGAATTACGATCCCAACTTTTCCATTGTGCGTAACATCCTTTCAAGAGAAGGATATAAGTCTTTTTGTGCCAGTAAACATCCGAATCGCTCCCTGAAACAAGATTTAGTGGCCAAAAAGCGAGCACGATTGCTATACGAACGAGTTTTGACGAAATTTGATGGCTGTACTTGAATGGATGACGAAACATATGTCAAAATGGATTATAAACAAATCTTCGGACGAAAATTTTACCTGGCAACTGGTCGTGGGGATGGCCTTTCCAAGTATAAATTTATTTTTGCTGATAAGTTTGCTCGGAAACTAACGATTTGTCAAGGAAGCTGCAGTTGTGACCTTAAAACCAAGCTTTTCAACACATCTCACACAATGACGTCGAAGGTTTACATTAAAAAGAATCTGAAACCCGAATTTTACCCTTCATTCGGCAACACAAGACCAACGTTATGTTTTGGCCGAATCTAGCCAGCTGCCACTACTCCAAGGAGGTACTAGAACGATATGCTGTAAAAAATGTTAATTTTGTCGCCAAAGAGATTAATCCTCCAAATTGCCCTGAGTTCAGACAGATCGAAAAATATTGGGCAATTGTCAAGAGAAAACTTCGAGTATGCGGTAAAGAAGTGACAAATGCGTTTAAAGTGGAATAAGTTCGCCGGTACAGTGTCACCAGCGACTGGCCAGATCATGAGCGACTGGCCAGATCTCCGAGGTGCAATAATAGTCGGCTCATAGCATGCCAATATTCACACAAAAAATGCACAAATGATTTGGAGCATGATGCGCTATAAAAAAAACTCAATTTTTTTTGGATATTTTGCTATCAAACAAAATTTCCCGCAACACTAGAACTTTCTTCTCAGATATTATTAACTGTTAAATGAATCAGAAAAGCATAAAATTGAACAAAGTAGAACAACAAAAATCAACCATGATATCAACGTGAAGTTTGACAGCTGTGGCCATTTGGCCCTTTGCTGGTTTTGATGGCAGCCAATAGGATTTATTAATGTTCTCAAGTGGTCACTTGACACATCTTTCATTAGAACATTTTCAAAATCTGTATGGTCGTGTAAGACTTTAAAGATGCATAGAGGAGGTGTTGGTGGACGAAACAGTTTTAAATATAGTTTTATCAAGCCGGGAGGAGTGCTGTACGGCTGGAATAAAACTATAATTGTTACTTGGGATACTCTTTTCCGCTTCTAATTACACGTATTCGTGCAAAAGATTCGTGCAGCAGCTTAAATTGCATCTAACGATTTTGACGGAGTGCTGCGCATCGCTCGCGTTATAGCAATGGACACTAATCGTTGAAGTTTCTTCAGCTTTTTCTGTGCAGTACACTGAAAATTTATTTTCGTTAAATAGCTTTCACGCGTTTCGTAAACATGGATTTTGTACATACAACAAATGTCTCGTATATTGTATGAAACATTCATAATGCTTTTTATCTGGTGAAATGCTATAATTACACCTTTTTGTAAAATGCACGAAATGAATTTCGTGAAGACCAGCCAATCGCTGTTTCTCTTTTATACCGTACTCATGCTTGATGGTGTTTCTGATGGTATGGGCGGGAATAATTTATCTATCCCAAAATAAACATTAGAGCGCTGTCGAGAGCTATAGCTTCATGCTCATTAATCAAGCTTGAACTCACGAGTCAGCACTGCCTAGTAAGATCAACCACGGATTCAGAATCAACACTTTCAAAAAGTTCAGGATCGAATCCCATGTCAGAAACATTACCAAGACGCTGTACAAATCCACGTGGTTGCTTTTTTTGACAATTACATTTCGAGTCGATAAAGTAGATTTAATAGTACTTAATGTCACCACCAGAGAGACGTTTCTTATTAATTCGTGACCAAATATTCGTAGCTCTTTGTATTCTTCACGTACAATGTACGAATGTTCTATCTGAGCCAACAAAAGCTTCGTGCTTTTGACTGTTGCGTGTGTGGCATTAATTACGAATGTATCTTCATAATAAGTACAAATCAGGTTCGTTGCAGAAAACAACGAATAGATTTGTTAGTTCTACCTTCGATTTCGTAATATAAACTGAAATTAATTTTCAGTGTAGTCACTTTTGATTTTGGTCACCACACAAGCGAAGCACACGTTAGTTTTGGACGAATTATGGATGTACAGTGTGTCTCCCAATAGGTGTAACTTTTTTCTATCTTGGTTTATTTCAGCAGGGTAATTTTAAGAGCGAAATTTATTCTACCCATTTTGAGTGTATCTTTTGACAGTTATCGCTGAAATTTTATCAGCTTCAATGGAAGCCATGCAGATCAAGTTTAATTATTTGCAAGTTGACCGCTCGATATTCAATAGCCTTAAGCAGTTCGGAGTGAGGAAGCGTTTTGTTTTTCGTACCTTGAAACGGTTCAAGAAATTTGGAAATGTCCATATTTAACACAAAGGAGGTGCCAGAACGAAGAAAAAGATCAAATGTGTGAGGGAGCAAATAAGAAGTAATTCGGCCGTATCTGGCCGTAAATTGGGCAAACAATTATAAATGCCCCCCGCTTCGATGGACAGGCTCCTCAG
This sequence comes from Aedes japonicus, assembly GCA_034211315.2. Classification (NCBI taxonomy): domain Eukaryota; kingdom Metazoa; phylum Arthropoda; class Insecta; order Diptera; family Culicidae; genus Aedes; species Aedes japonicus. Next base: position 47,091 of record JASCZW010008437.1, read on the forward strand.
ACATGATCTGGAATACAAGCAGTACAAGGAACAACGGGTTCACGGGTTGATGGAGTGTCAAAAGTAAGCCAGGGTCCAAAGTAGCAGAATCTTTTGGTTTGGCACGGTGACTGCGAGATTTTATTTTCGGATGAAAAACTCTTCCTCCTTCAGGACAGTCATAATCAACAAAATGATCATGTGCATAGCAAATGTTTCATGAGCATCAGCACGAACATGATTGACCGTCCAAAGTTGCTACTGTGATATTGCCAGATCAGCTGTTATTACACAGAGAACCAACAGATGATGCTTGGGACTAACATACATCTTCAATGTGTAAAAACTGGTGATCCCAAACTAAGGCAATGCCGGCGCCGGCACGGTCCGAATGCAGGTCAAGTAAGGAGAGGGTAGGACTATGTTGACGTGATACTCGCTTTATTGGAAGCCGTGAAATCCACTGCACTTTGACGAGAAATCACTAGGATTTTGGATAAGAGGATTGGGTAGCAGCAGGGTTCGTTTTGTCAAATATTTCAAAATTAGGAGTGATTTCCGATTTGAACCGATTTAAACTAACAGTAAGGATGCTATTGAGGCCACTCACAAAGTGTGATTGTGGTTTTTCTTTGGGAAAACAACGTGATTTTAAATAATGCTAAAATGCCGATTTTGACCGGTTTAAACCAACTGTAAGGATGCTATTGGGGCCACTCACAGAGTGTGATAGTGGCATTTACTTAGGAAAACAAGGCAATTCATGTCAACGCCTAAGAGCTAACTCGGACCGATCTACACCAACAGTGCGGAATCACCTACAAAATGGGACAATGGATTATTTGCGAACAATAGGCAACCGAAACCATAGACAAAACGCTACGCCATATAACAAAATATTATGGAACAACGTATCGACACAACCGATTCAACCGATTCAACTGATGGTCGACGCAAACCCATTAGAAAATGACATTTAGATACAATGGGTAGCAATTACCTGTCTTGCTCCACGTCTTTCAGAGCACTTACTACCTCACGAGACGCCTGTACCCAACTTCACAGGTGTCTGTCAAGCCTCTGGTACATCAATTCATATCCATGCCCAACCGAAGCACCAATACTCAAAAAGTTTTGAAAAATAGAGAGATATTAGATATTGTCTTCAAAATTTAGTAAAAATAAATTATTTGTTGCCTGAAAAGAAACAAAATTGCCCAGAACAAAGATATGTTCGTCATGGCTTGCAGTCCCCCGGATGTTCGAAAAGAGCTGCCGTTTCTCATAAGGTGTTGCGGATTCGTCGATGGTTGGTTGCAATCATGTATTTTGGGCACCGTTGGCTGACAATGAACACTGGATGTGGATAGTAGTGAAGTCGTTTATTGGATGGACGATCTACAATCTACGGTGTGCTCATGCCAGCATGACGCGGCGTCGAACTGTCCCATTCAGCTTGGTCGATGAACCAACCCTCTCAAGTTCCTTCGCTCTGCGTTCATTCAGAGCTGCATCGTCAGAGTAATCTCGGGCCACACTGTTGTCGGATGCACTTCAGCGCGTAGGTGAAATTATTAATTTTGACTAGAATACAGCGCTGGTAATGTTTGTGTCAGCTCTTGTAAATGTGTTTCGTGTAAAAATCAGTCCAGTGATTTCAATCAGTGATGGCTTAGAATGAAGAAACTCCGGTGCTCCAGCAAATTTTGGAGCAGCCTCACTGCGACCACAAACGCTGCTCATCGATGGATCGAAGCCAGCATCAGGAATCGCGCATTCTAACCGTATCTCATGCGATCGGAACGTTCAAGGATTGAAGAGCAGCCGGCGGACGCACGGGCGTGGCAGTATGCGCTTGGCTTCTTCGTCGGAATCGGCGAGAAACCGGATGGTGGACCGATTCGGCGTTATCTGAACATTGAAGTCAGGATGTTGCTGGCGAAAGTTTTCGTTTATGACGGGCTTGTCGCCGGTATCTGTGAAACGTTCGTTACATGTGTACAAGGTCCGAAGGCACCGAACCGGGCGATAGACAGTACTCGAGCAGCGCCAGGTTCTGTGCAAGGAGTGACTCTACAAACCGTTCTGCGATGCCATGATGGACGATTGAGACCTGTCGTCAGCCGGCACCATACGGATGCGGGACGAGGTGCACTGTCGCCGCCTGCCAAGTTCTTCGTTCCGGAGAGTGTACGGAAGAAGAAAGCTGTCGAAATTCGCCAAAACATGTCGCGTGTCTGGCGCAGCGATCTTGCGGATGTGGCTGATGAGTCTGGCCCTCATCGACGCGCCGGGACCATCAACGGACGGGCGTGCGGGACAGATGCCATTACCGTAACATGCGGGTTCTGCCGTGGCTTGACGCATCTCACGATGGCCCGTACTGGCATCTTGGCGAGCAGCGCCGCCTTCGCTATGCCGGCCCGTCTTGGACAATGCAACGACAACGTGGATTTTTTGTACCGAAGACGTCGACCTCCAAAACCACTCCAGGAACTTCACCCGATTGGAATTGCTGGGCGTCATGGCAGGAAGGTAAAGCGCACCGGTGTAAGAACTCCAAAACTGATAGAAAACGAACTTGAACTAAAAGTAGCAAGGTTAAAAGTGCGGAAAGCAAGTCGGTCCCTATCATTGCCCAAAATTTGGTGAAAGGGGTCAAGGCAAGGTGCGGAGGCATTTGGGTTGGGAGAAGAGGTTCAATGTCACCAGCGATGTCAAAACTTAACCATTTAGTAGTGCTTTGTTTATCAGAAAGTTTGAAAAGAATCGGGCTCAAGAAAAAATTTTGGTGACCTATTTTGTGTGTCCAAATTTCATCGAATACAGTCTTTATGAGAAATTTACAAGCTCACAACTGCATGCCAGTTTGTGATCTGAAAAGTGTACAGATTCATGACCAAAAAGTCCGGGCACCGATGCAACACGGCATCCTAACTTTGGATTTGGAAATCTGTGTCGCTTAACAAATCCTCAAACAAATGTGCAAAAGCATGTTGGCCAATATTGGCGTCGACCAGAGGGTACGTGGCTCAACTCAAGTTCAACTCTTTCAATCTCATCTTTAGTTCAATTTACCCATTGAGTTGGACACATCACAATAGAAAATATTGTGATGGAGTATGGACGTTAGGTTACTAGATGCATGAAAAATACTCCATAACCTATTTAGGATGATATCTGAAAAATCCAAATTTGGCCAATACCCACCAGCAAATGTCTTGCCAATATTTCAAGAGATAAACTAGCTGTAGAACACCATCAGAATGTATCGAAAATCACGGTATGGGGCACCGTTTCACAAAAAGGAAAACTTCCTCTTCTTTTCATAGAACCTAAAGTAAAAATCAACACTGAATATTACATCGAGCAGGTTTTGAAGAACTATCTGCTTCCTCATGGGAATACACCAATTTGTTTCCAACAGGATTCAGCTCTAGTTCACAAGGCGTGGTACGCGCAGAAAATTTGTCCGATTTCATCACAAGCGAAGAATGGCCTGCGTCTTCACCGGATCTCAACCCACTTGACTACTTTGTTTGGGGTTATATGCTTCAACATACAGGACCTACGAAAGGGGTTACTTTAGATCGATTCAAGAAACATTTGGTTTATATTTGGGAATCAGGAAATCGTGCGTGCCAGCTGCGATGTGTTAGAAAGCGTTTGCGCAAAGTTATCAAGGAAAAGGGCGAGAGATTCGAATTGAATTGATATGGTTTATTTCTATGACATCTGTCTTTCAAATGAGAAATAAATGCTCTGATTTGGTTGACTTGATTTGCTGTAATCCCAT
>JASCZW010008438.1:0-50932 GCA_034211315.2 Aedes japonicus
TCGAAAGTCTGTGGATATCTCAAAATTATACGGACTTCTCGGAAATTCTATACGTACATCTCGGATGTTTGAACTGGGGTTTTCGAAAGTTCTGAGGACTTCTCGGAATTTCCGTGGATTTTCGGAACTCTATGAATTTTCCGAAAGTTCTACAGACTTCTCGTAAGTTTTGCGAACTTCTCGAAAGTTCTACAGATTTGTCGGGAGCTCAACAGACTTCTCGGAGGTTCTGCAGACTTTAAAAAAAATATGAGTGCATTTCGGGAGTTCTACGGACTTTTCGGAAATTTTGTAAATATCTCGGGAGCTCTACGGCCTTCGTGGAAGTTATATTGACACATCAAAAGTTCTGCGACTTGTCGGATGATCAATGGACATCTCGCAAGTCCTTGAATATTCTACGGACATCTTGGAAGACTTTTTAGTAGCTCTGCGGGCATCTCGGAAGTTTTGTGGTCTTTTCTGAAGCTTTACGGATTTGTCGGGAGCTCTACATACTTCTCGGAAGTTCTGCAGACTTCTCCACAATTCTGTGTGCATTTTCGGAGTTCTACGGACTATTCGGAAGTTCTGTGGCTCTTTACGGAATTCTACGGCCTTCTCGGAAGTTATATTAACATTTCAAAAGTTCTGCGGACATGTTCTAGGACATCTTGGATGATCAACGGACATCTTGGAAGTTCTCGTATATTCTACGAACATCTCGGAAGACTTCAGAAGTTTTAACTACATCTCGGGAGTTCTGTGGTCTTTCCGGCTGCTCTACGGACTTCTCGGAAATTCTACGAACTCTTGGAAGGTTGTGCGGACTAATCCAACTTCAATGATGCACTAGACGTAATACACTAGTACAAAAAACCTGTTAAAATTCATTAAATATCCTTATGAAAATTAGCCACAAGAAAACAGTTTGAATTTCATTACATAACCTTATGAAATGCTATGTTTGTTGTCATAACCATGACCTAATGATTTAGTTATTGCAACCGTATGAATTTCATTGCACAACCTTTTTAAATTTATTTGTTAGTTCTATGGTACGCATATGCGTTAGTACTGTATTTAATATGTTAGTTTATATAATCCGTTATACTTTTCATTGCATTTTGCTGGAATTTCCATTTACAAAAAAAAAAAAACAATGCAAGTCCGGAAGTGACGAGAACACTAATTTTATTTTTTAATTCATTTTTGATAATACAAGTGGAAATCGAACAGGGTTTTTAACGGAAATCTTGACCAATCCATCATTCTTCGATAATGCCTGTTCGGAATCATCATTCAGCCATCCTCTTTAGTACTTCTTGGTATTAAGGTCGCTTCTCTCACGATGTTCTCCCCTTGCGGCAGGGTTTGACGATGACAATGATGATCCCACAACATAGTAATTCATGGGCCATTCTGAAAAAAAATGTTGTTATGATAATATTAACACGGTTTCAATAAATAGCGATATTAGAGACTTACTTTCCGTTACACCATTTTCGGCGGTCGTCTTCTTTAGTCTGTAGTGTTGGATTATTTCACCACTCGAGCTAAATCTGATCTGCGTGGCTTGAGTGTCAACCACCAATGGAAAACTATCGGATGAACACCGCAAAAGCAGGCTCCCGGCCATTTCATACGAAGACATGGTCCAGCGGCAGAAATCCGTTCGGTACGTCGTCCGAGCAGATTTTAAAGATTTCACATAAGATCTTCATGATTCCGATGCAGTTGAAATACGCCAGGAGAACCAAGATGAGCAAACCCATCGACGTACCAATCAGGCCGAATATGGCCGATTGAAATGGGAAATATAATGCGAAAAATGATCGTAAAATAACACGCGACAATATGCACGTTTAAGTTTTCACGTACATACATCCAATACATACACAAATTCGATTAACCACTGGAAGCGATTAAAGGGTGATTATGATATAATTAATATATTGTATACAGTACCTAGTTTGAGGTTTCCAGTGCTTGAATCACGTCGTCGTATCAGGATAATCAGAATTTATCATGAGTAGTAAACAATAACTTGCGGCTCCATTTTGCAATTTCATACATATACAGCATCATATTATGCACAAACCACAGTCATAAACATCATAAGGCAGTTTTATGAAAATGATAAGAATGAAGAAAGAAAGAAATTTTCAGAATAAATTGTAGAACTGTCAAATCGAAACCGTGGCACCGTTGAAACGAAAGCAAATTATTTTCATTCCAAAATAAACTTTCGTCCAGAAAGTTCCGTGCAATCAAAACAAAAATGTGCTTTTTGGATTGAAATAAAAAAAAAGTTTCAAAATAAAAGGATTTATTTTCAGATTGATTGTAGAGCTGTCAAGTCTAAAGCATGGCATTGTTAAAAATCGGTGCAAGTTATTCTATTACAAAATAAACTTTCAAGCTGAACTATCGTGCTGTTTTTCATTACGAGAAAGCCATGTTGGACATTATCACCCAAATGCACCTGAGCAACATCTGGCATCTCCTGCCTGGTGTGCTGCCGTTCGTCGTCACATGTGGTAGCGCTGCGAATAAAAAAGGGGAATGATTAATTTAACTAAAACATTACCATTCACGTAGTTACGTACCCATCCTTCTGACAGAAATTGTTCGCCCTAAGTAAAGCATCGTCATTGAAAATATCTATCGCTGTCTACGACGACGACTCGCTTTATGTTGGTGGTTTAGACAGTTCTACAATTTTCGTGGTAAAAAAACACACTTTTAAATTTACACACTGAACCAAAAAAATACACTTTCAAATCAAAAACATAATTTTCGTAGTAGATAATTTTCCTTTTAATAAGTAACTACATTAGAAATTTTACTGATAGATTCTATGTGTCCACAATAGATTTTTGCACCTGTACAATGAAATCTATGTTCTATTGGTTCCATCTAAAATCATGTGTGCCCGCACATATTATTCATTTGATACATAATTTCATCGCTTCTAAGGAGATTATATGGGCAAATCAAATCTATTAGAATTACTATGGATTTTTCATTGATTATTGCATGTACTTTAGAAGTAAAGTGCAAAACTTTAATAAAACAATATTTTTTGTGTGTATATATGCATGCTATTACAGCCTCGTGGTTACTTGGGTACTTTTTACCGAAATTGCTTGCATGCAGTTCAATGAGAGCATTTTTAACCAAATTTAGATGAAATATAACGATAAAATCTGTAAATCCACTTTACTGAAAAAATAAGTAAAATCAAACGTTTTGTTTCGGTAAATTATACCGATACTTTAGGTTTGCTACCAAAACCTAATATTCGGTAAAATGAAAACCTTATTTTCGGTAATCTTATCTTAGCGTGTAGACACTACCACAATGACAAAAAATATATAACTTGGATGAAACGCGTTTCAAATTTGAACAAAAATAGAACAACGTAGTATTCCAGTTTTAAATTTTAACATGAAACTGTTCGAAATTATCCAACTAGAACGCCTTGCTGAAGTTGCCTGTGTTATAAATCCAGTTCTATTTTGTAACGACCATACACTCCTGGAGATGCCCTTATCATTTGATTTTCGCATAAAACTTATAGGTAGGCAATGTTATGTTGCCTGAAAATCCACGCTTCTGAACCTAACGAGCATGACTTTTATCAAGACTGGAAGTGATTTAGGGAATCGATCAATATCTAGTGGTCTATTTCTCAAGTTGAGTGAGGTTCGTTAAAACGATAAAAGCTGAATCTGATTTAGGCTTATTATTTGGGAACTCCTGTACAAATATCTTCAATTCAATAAAAAAAAAAGATCTAGCCAACTGAAAACATCAATCCCTAAAAATAAATACCTCTTACTTTGAATTTCCAGGACAATCCGCCGGGCGGCGTTATCTGCGTCGATCTCGGCGGCGGCACGTTTTTTTCCCCGAAGTACAGTCCCAAATTCACCGAGTCGAGTCGAGTCAATGCCGCAGAAACGAAAACAAAAACCACGCCGGCTTGGATTCAAAAAGTCGATTCTCGTGTTACTTGTGCTACTTCTTCCCTTATTTGCCCTTTTTTTTCTTCATCCATTCGTTTTGTTTTGTTTGTTTCGGTAGGCGTCTTTCTTCTGGTTCTTCTTACCCCCGCCGGTCTTCATCGGGGCCGCCTGCGCCAAAACGAGCACTTGCAGCAATGCTTCTCAGCGTGATTCTGCCAGCAAAAAGTCACAGCCAAGGAGAATCTTATGTTTTTTTTCGGTGTTAAATGCTAAAGTCGCATTTCTTTTCGGCTCGCCCCGTTCTCGCGTTCTTGTTATTATGTATTGCGGATCGTACAAAAAAATCCGTTTGAGGATTGCCGTGATCGCCGCAATTGTCAAAATTGAACGGGATTTTTTTTTGCGTCGGAAATACGATAATCATTATGACAGTTTTGTGAACCTAGAAATGTTAAAGTAGTTCACAAATGAATTTTGTTAAGTATTTTCTTGCTCTTGTTCTTCAATGCGTGAATCTCAAATCAACTTCTGAACAGCAATATGCATCGAGCTTCTCTTTGGCCGAGATTATTCTGGTGCGATTGCCAACTCATGCTGAATGAGTGTGCGCAAAGTGCCTGCGTTTCGTCGTTGAGTGGCACACTTGGATCGATTCTCTGCGCAAAAAGTTCCTTTGCTTTTCGACTGCTTAGTTGGATTTACTCACTTTGCACCGCCGGGTCCGACCGAGCCAGCCAGAGCGTCTCCTTCGGCTTCGACTCTACGATTTTAATTTCTTTGCCTTTCCCTTTCCTGACCCGCCCCGATCCACCTTCTTCGCCGCCTCCACAGGTCGTTATGTGTTTTCTCGATTTCTCGCTTTAAATTTATGTTTTTATGCGCAACGCATACATCCTTCGAGCACCGACTGAGTTCAACTTATGGTGTTCTGCTTCTTATTCGTCACCTTCTTCGGTTGCGTCTCTCCATCCCTCTAGCCGATTGCCTCGCTCTCCCTGGGCCTCATTATGGCCGTCGGGTCGCTTCCTTTTACAGTCAGCGTTCGCTTCGGGCTTGGCGTTTGTCCGCCTCCCGTTCCCATTCCGTTCACCCCACTCTCAGTGCCCCATCCAGCAGCAGGGTGCAGATTTCGGATTCGACTTGGACCGGACAGACTTGCTGGCGGCGGCTAGTACCTTCCCTTCTTCTCCCACCGCCGCCGCCACCGCATCCTCTCTCCTCACGGCAACATATTTGGAAACACAACAACGGACAGAAAACAAAACATATAAACCTTTCAAGATCTACGTATTGACTCAAATCCGCTCTTTTTCCTACACTCCTCCTTCTTGCACCTTCTGGTCCGTGGTCCGATATTCCGGTATATTCAAGTGTGTAATGTTACAGTTATGTTTTTCTCTCGACTTTCTCGGCTTCGCCCCCGGGGATAACATCTTTGCAACATTTTTCAGATCGAACCGGGCCGTTTCGACCACGGTTGGAGTACGGGACGGATTTCGGGTCAGGATTTTCTCTGACCCCACCGAACATGGATGTTCAATTCCAGCTGGAATTATTGACGTGATAAAGACAAACATTCACTCTCAAAGATAATGAATAGTCTGTATATTGGGTTAGTGATTTATTTTTCAAACAAGCTACATCAAGTTTGATCTTTTAAGGGGGTTGAAGCTTAAACCTAAATTTAGAAGATCGCTTTAGACTCAGGTGAAATGGGATCGAGTCCCTTACCCAATGAATTCTAGGTTGGACTTAGTATCACTTCATGTTTTTGCAAATCACAGCTACTACTTAGCGAAGAGGGTTCAACTTTCTAACAGAGGAGCAAATATTTGTTAAAAATATTATTGATGTATTCCTTCTGTCATTGAGATTTTTTCTGCTCAGTGGAATGCGAAGTGTTTAAATTTTTATTCAAGATATGTCATCCGCTAGGAGCAGACTCGAAGTTTCCTCAAATTTAGAAAGAGCAAAATATTAAAAGAAAAATGATAAGAGAACGGGCATGGTTTATTTTCCCGTTGAATTTTTCATATTGAGCAACTGTTTTTCGTATTCCAACAAGTTTTATCAGTAAAAGCATTGTAAAATGTAGCTAAGATTTACTCAAGGAGAGAACACTCCTCAGAGAAACGAAATTTTGTCACAAAGTAGAACTTGGTGAGACCGTTCCTGTAATTTAAAATAAGCTTAATTTTCATTTTTTTTTTTTTGCTTTGATTCATTCATTCAATTGACAAACGACAACACCTGAACAACGACACAATTTAATAAAACTAAAAAAATAATTTCAGTGCTTCATTTTATAAAACATTTTGTTATAGTTTTGTATTTATGTAATTAATCTTTTGAGGATGTGCGAAATAAAGCTTAAATATGTAGTGATTGTTGCAAAGCTGACAAAAGGTTGGTTACCGCCAGACCGAAGTCCAGAGCCCTTGATATTGCTGATACCCAAGTAACACACAAAACATCTCTTTAGAATGATTTATAATTGTTTGTATTATAGATGCATTATAAACGTATTGCAAAACATGTCAAGTTTGGAGCGGTTTGTAACTCTCGTATTCTATGTATCACTCTGACAAACGATCGAGCTAAAAATACTTTTTTCACTGCTGCAAGTGATTAATACTTGATTATTGTTCTTAAAAACATGGTTTCATACATTTATAATACATAAACAGGATAAGATTTCATGGGCAGTTCTATATACTGTTGAAATTACATTACACCAACCATGATTTGCAAAACGTGATCTTTTTTCTCATTACGATGAGGATAGTCGTTTTACTGCCAACGGGAAGCATATCATAGATACTCAGAGTTTGCTTTTCAACAATCTGAGTTGGCTTAGCAAACAAGCTACAAACCGATCACGCCAAGGACTAGTGTTCAAATCCCACACTTGGCGATGTTATATTTTTGTATGAGGACATTTTTTTTCCATTTTATGTTTTATAAGGCTTTACTTTTTGCGCTTTTTGCGTCATATTAAAGTATAGAATAAAGTGTTATAAAGGGTGTCCACGATGAAATTGCCACACACAAAATTGATTCGCAAAATTCGAGTTTTCATCCGATTGCCATCAAATTTTCAGGGATTGAGAAATAACTATTAAACTTAATTTTACCATTTTACTCGTATTTTATTTACAGTCCATACGCAAATGCCCGCACCTTGGCCTTAACCCCGGCCATAAGATTCTGCACAACCTGTGAATCAACCGTTTTTTGCATGTAAACCCATACTTTCTTCAGTTCCTCGACTGTCTTCACTACCTTAGGTCGTTTAAGAAGGTGCTGCTTCATAATCGCCCAGTACTTCTCGATGGGGCCGAGCTCCGGAGTGTTGGGAGGGTTGAACATTTTCGGCACGAAATTGACCTTATTGTCCGCATACCACTTCAGCACGTCCTTGGAGTAGTGGCATGAGGCCAAATCTGGCCAGAAGATTGTTGGGACGTTGTGGGCCTCCACGAGAGGAAGCAGACGCTTTTGGAGGCACTCTTTTATGTACACCTGTCCGTTCATCGTGTCCTGGGTCACGAAAGGTGCACTCCGCTTCCCGCACGTGCAGATGGCTTGCCAAACCAGGAATTTCTTCGCAAATTTGGACATCTTCTGAGTGCGGACATGCTCCGGAACGCTGAACTTATCCTTGGCCGTGAAAAACAGGTTGCCGGGGATCTGTTTGAAGTCGGCCTTCACATATGTTTCGTCGTGCATGATGCAGCATTCAACTTTCGTCAGCATGTTGAGGTACAACTTCCTGGCACGGGTTTTGGCGGACTTGTTCTGCTTCTCGTCGCGATTAGGGGTCTTTTGTACCTTGAACGTTCGAAGCCCAGCCTTAGTTTTGGCCTTCTGGACAAAACTTCGGCTTAGGTGCAGCTTCTTAGCCACATCCCGAACGGAGGCGTTCGGATTTCGGTTGAAGGCCCCAACTACGCGGTTGTGATTTTTGGTGTTGTGCGGAATACTTTTTCCTTCACTTCTGGGCTTCCGATCGGTGGTCAACCGTTCCTCGAACCGCTTAATCACTCGCGACACCGTAGAATTCGCGATTCCCAACGTTTTAGCGATGGAACGATGCGAGAGATCCTTGTTCTCGTGATGAATGCTCAAGATTTTATCACTTCACGAGCTGTTCTTTCGACTCCATTTCCGTGAGTTTTGATCACAGGACTTTAAAACTTGCAGGATGTAAAAAATGCACTATGAACTAAGTCCACCCAAATTTTCATTAAATTCTACCCAACGGTTAAAAAATTAGAGCAATTTCATAGTGTGGCAATTTCATCGTGGACACCCTTTACACCTCAATTTATAACCTGTTTTTGTTATTTAACAGTGCCTTCAACTTGTTAAATACAAGCTGTGTTGTTTGGGTAGAGAGCTGATGAACAGTACGTTGTTACTGAAACCACGTAGGGCTGACGGAGTATAGTAAAAGTTGCAATGCTGGAAGGTTTACAAAACTTCAGGGCGCAGTACCATCATAGACTAACTCTAAGACCAGTAGGTTCCATACAAAAACGATGTTTTTCTTGGCTCAGTCAGTACTAGCACATCGGTCCCAAGCTCGGTCCCAAGCTTAATAATGCGCCCCTAATAATGAACTCACACCAACACACTCTCAAATATTCTGTCAAAATAACACAGCAAATCAAAACAAAGGCGCAAATATGTATAGCAAGGTGCTGGCTTCAAGATGTACTTAAGGCCAAGGGGTTCTACAACAGTGAACCAATTCCAAATCGATAGTTGCATATTGATTGTTGGTACCATTGCTGGCTTCAGCTGACAGAAGGTTGGTTTTCGTCAGCCCGAAGTCCTGTACCAATGGATTGCTGGAAGCTTCATGAACAAATGAACAGTGAAAACACTTTTTCAAACTACTACTAGTAAATGCGATCGAATTCCGTTAAATTCCACTAGAAAAAGCTTATTCTTTGACAGACATACAGTCACCGCCAGAAAAAAGTGCCCACCTACCCCAGTTTCTCCTTTTTGTGCAGCAAACTGTAAAATAAGTGAAAGATTCTAAATTTTGTTGTTTTGATGGCATATTTATTATGTTCTTTTCTTGCCTGGTACATAAAAAAACACTTGTCTGCAAATTCATTTTTTTCTTCAAGAAAGATCAAACTATAGTAGAAATTATGCATGTCAAAATAAAGTGCCTACTTCTTATTTTCTTTCTTATTTTAAAATCCAGTCTGTTGAGTGATCAGTAGTTGATGTGTCCTCTCCTGGCCTTCAACAGTTTTTGCAAACGTTTCGGCATACTCTTCACCAGATTCTACAGGTGTTGTGTGTCAAGATCTTCCCAGGCGTTCTCAAGAGCATGAAAATAGTTATGTTTGTTGGTAACTCCTGTCTTATCAACTCGTGAATCCAAGATGGCCCACAGATTCTCTATTGAGTTCAGATCTGGACTCTGTGGGGGCCATTCCATAGGTTTAATAAGGCAGGAACGGAAGAACGCCTTTGACTTCTTCGCGGTATGTTTTGGGTCATTATCCTGCTGGAACACAAACTTGTTTTCCAGCCCAGTTTTAACCAACGAAACCTCCAAATTCTCAAGCAATATGTCGATGTAGGAATCTGCTGTCATAATACCATCGATTTTTACCAAAGCACCAACACTCGCCGAAGAAAAACACCCCCACACCATCACGTTCCCTCCACCATGCTTAACTGTGCCCTGGATATGTCGATCATGAAGCGCCTCTCCAGGTCTACGCAATACACGAGCTCGTTTTTTGCTGTTGAACAACTCGAATTTGGACTCATCAGTCCACAAAACAGTCTTCCAATATTCTAAAGGTTTATCAGCATGTTCCCGAGCAAATTTGAGTCGTTTCGCTTTGTTGACTTTGCTAATAAAAGGCAACTTCTTACAAAACCTGCTCTTCATACCGTGTTCAGTGATCCTTCTGCGTAGAGTCCTGTTCGAGATGGGTTGTTGAATCACTTCCTTGATCTCCCTGAGGGTAACCTTCGGATTTTTCTTAATTTCTCGAATGATTCTCGCATCTGTTCGGGAATCTGTTCTACGTTTCCTCCCCCTTCCTGGGCGATTACTTTGTACTTTGCGGAAAGTTTGGTAACCGCTGCTTTGCTGTATCCATACTTTTCACCAATCTTGCGATGCGATTCACCTTTCTCGATGTCACGAATAACACATTTTCGGATCTGTAAGGGAATCTGTATTATCCATGATTATTTAGATAACTCGCACTGAATCTTTCTTACCGAGAACTGAAATCCGTAAGAAGATCAACAAACACTTAGAAACGTCAAAAAAATTGAATACGAGGGGCGTTTGGATGTAAAAATTACATACACATAATATATTTTCAATTGGGCACTTTATTATGACACACCAAATTTATACCACGTATGGTTCAAGAAATAATTTTGCTAAAATACACATGCATCTTTAAAATAATAATATTATTATGCTTAGAAAAATATATGAATATGATATAATGAGTTTTTCAATGACTTCAGAGATAAAGCGTGTTCATGAGAAAAGTGGGCACTTTATTTTGGCGGTGACTTACAGACTTCTTCGGTGTCGAGTGCTTTACTTCTGGTTGCATTGCAGAACTACTCTGGAAGTATATCAGAACAATTCTGAATGCATTTCAGAACAATCTCGGAAGTATCCCAGCGCTTAGTTCAAGCATCTTATAATAGTTCTGGAGGCATTTCAGACAAATTTTGGTAACTGCTCAGATCAATCCATTGAAAGTTTTGTAAACAATTTTTAAACTTATAATCCAGAATAATACACATCTCAGCACTAATTTAAGTAGCATTTCAGAAAGAACTTCTGCATTTCAACATCGAATAACTGGAAGCATCCTCAAACAAGGCTGGAAATATTCCCAAATTAATATGGAAGCATCTTAGAACAGCTCAAGAAGCACTCAAAACCAGCAACTCTGGAAGCATCCCAGAGCAAAAGCATTCTTTGTGCTTACAGTACTAGACAAAATAAAGTACGCACCTGATGTAATTAAATTCAAATCGCTCTAACTTTTAACAGCATTAGATATTTCAGTACAGTTCATTAAGATAAAATGTAGTATTTTTAATTTATAAAATTTATCATTACATCCTTACAGTGCATATATTTCTAATTGTCTGAAAAAATGACAGCATGGATCGCTTTCTTGCTGGAAAAAATAAAGTACGCACTACTACAACCACAACTGTACATCTTGGTGCACAGCGTGCAGATGCTTTCCCAATGAAGTCTATACAGGTGGCGAAGAGCAAGGTGTTTGTCAGTATTAGTAAGGAAAAATGTGTAAACAATCCATGATTTCGGGTAGTGACGTAAATCTCCAAAAACAACCGAATGATAACAAAGCAATTTAAGTCTTTGTCCGCATCCTTTTAGTGCACAAAAAGGCATTTTTCAGCCGGAACCTTTTCAAAATTATACCAATTACCGAAAATAAACATTCCACCTTGTGATTTGCTGCTGTTTCAAATTGTTGTTTTTGGAGATCTACGTCACGCATGTTTACAAAGAACAGGCTGTGCATCATTTCACGCACACATTGACAGTATTTTGCATTCCACTAATACAACTTAACCATTGATGCTTTCCAACCTCTCAAACCGCATAGAAACGTCAAAAACAATTTGTTTGTTAAGCTTGTATTACACTGTTTGTCCAATAGCCAAATATTTGGCATAGGCAGCTAGACAGCTGACAGATATCATAGATGTTTGTCAGATGCCTATCTGCCCATGACAAATATTTGGCTATTGGACAAACAGTGTAATACAAGCTTTAGTAATGTCTAAACAGAAAGCAAACGTTCATCATCATCAGAACAGAAGAGGGGAAAACATATAAGAGGCAAAACAGGAAAATTATTTTTCTGTTCTCGCATTCTCAATCAAGCATTTGATCAGCATTCTAAAAGCTAAACTCTCCAGCAGCAGAACAACATTTCAACTGCTGTCATCTTGCTATCATTTGCAAACGTTACCAATTCATGCTACCAATGAATGACATATTGTCGATATAGATGTCTTTTTTGGTGGGGTTCTGCATTAAATTGGCCGTACAGCGGGCCAAAACCTGCTTTTGAATAGCATTTAAGGTGACTATAATCACAGAACGGAAGTATATCTTGAACGACAAATAATGATGAAGTTTGAGAGCTCTTGGTCGCGACATCTTGCGGTTGAGGTCACAAATTTTACACGGAAAATAATTTAATCTGCTCCAGCCTTAGACAACATTTTAAGACCTGCTTGTATAAAGTAACAAGGTACTTACATGAAGGTGTGTTCCTGGTAGAACGAATATATAAATATAAATAAATAGATATTACTAATGATTTGATCTAAGAGAAACTTCTGTGACTTTTCTATTTTGTGAATAAGTAATTTGAGGTGTACGTTCATCGATTTTTTTCATACCATGTATATCACACCCTTTCACCTCACACTTAAATATTTGGAGAAGTTTATGCTCAGACTTTAATACTTCTTTTAAATTAACGAACTTCTGTTTTATTCAACCACTTTGACAGCTGTATCCACGGTTGAAAATAATAAACAATTTGATATAACACGTATAACCTGCCGCGTTTGTAATAGTGAAATGACAACTAGCGGTGTGAAGTCAATCAGGAGCAGTTGCAGTCAGAATAGCCAGATAATTGTGACATTTTAATCGACTTTTTTATTTGAACGAAATTCTTAACATGCATTTGACAGAGGAGCTTTAGTATTTCCAAAATTTTATGTATTTTAATGTACAGGAAATCTTTTGTGCACGTGTGATTGCATTTGAGAAAAAAAAACAGTATTCATATACTCCTCTATGGGACTTTGTATGGGAGTTAGCTGCTACTTAATTTTTTTAGTGTCATTTAATAAACTTATTTTATTTAATTGAAAAATTGTGACGAATCGTCTATGTGATCGCTTTACATAATTTGTGCTCACAAAATAAATATAATTTAACGAAATATAAAAACCGGCATTTGTTTATTGATTTATAACAACCCAATTTCTGAAGCCAACGTATGCATTTCAGCATTAACCTTAATTTACAAATTGTTGCTTTCCAATGTAGCT
The DNA here is from genome assembly GCA_034211315.2 of Aedes japonicus. NCBI lineage: Eukaryota > Metazoa > Arthropoda > Insecta > Diptera > Culicidae > Aedes > Aedes japonicus. The sequence goes on from JASCZW010008438.1 coordinate 13,068, forward strand.
TGGAAAAAAAAACTGATTAACAACAAGTTGTAGTGATTAATTAACCTAATTGAATAAAAATAACACAAAACAAACATATTTTTTGTGCAAAAAAAAAAAATGATAACACTTAATTTTAAATAACTCAAACCCTCTTAAATTCTTTTCATTTTTGCGAACATACTTGAAGATATTCGAAGAAATATAGGCATGGGCATGTCTCATCGTTTGTCTTAACCTGTTATTGACAGGGAATTAAATTAAATAGTGCAGGGTTTTTTTGTGCACAGTGGGTATCTGAAACATAGATTTACGCAAATTCTCAGAACTTAAGGATTTTGGTACTCGCATGACGGTCAGACGATGTAGGCTTCTGCATCTACATAAATTCAAAAAAATCAAAAGCGTCGTCCCTAAGCATTGGCATGGCTGAATTAGCACTATCGGAAAAATACCTCTCTTAATTAGTTCGAACCTTCTAACGGAATCTTCTCATAAAAATCTTTTAAGTGAGCTAAGTAATTTCTTTTTATTTATGTTATAACTGCTTATTCTTTGAAATTTATGTGTATATCGTATACTATTTTCAGTTCTTCCTAGTTCCTAGTTACAATGGTGCCTGAGTACTAAGTTATCTCCGTGTTTGGAAACGTAAGGTTCACTTATGGAAACTGTCAAATACAAAATGAGAGGTATGTTCTTGGATATTAAAACCAACTGATTGGCAAAACTAATGGTTTTATTCAAAATGGGTTTGAAATTCATTAATATTCTAGAATGAATGTTAATTTGACTCTAACTTTCTTGATCAGCAACTGGTGTATTGAACTTGTGTAGATTTAATATTTTAACATGGTCCTAGCTTAAATGATTCACAGATATTTCATTTAACGTTTTAGGGGATTCTGCCGATGAAAAAAAAAAGGTTGAAAAATTAATTAAGGAGCGAAACCAAACATTAAAGTTAGCACGAAGTATAGCAAAATATATGATTGAAATGAAGATACATAAAAACACTAGCAGCTTTTGCTACTTTGCGAATCGCGGTTCTGTACAGCAAAAGATAGAGATCTATTGACATTAATTCACCGTGCTCTATATTGCACACGAAATGTTTTCCCAACTGATTATTGTAATTACGTCATCTGTATATTTTAAATCTGTGTACCTTATGCTTGTGATTTAGAGCCCTTGAGTTTGTTTGTTATGACATTTCTCGAAGTATTTTTTCGAAAAAGAAGCACAGAAAACAGAGAATAATGAGGGGAAAACTTGTGCTATTTCTAATTGATTCAGCACAACAGCATTCAACAATGCTTTCTTGTTTTTGCACTAGCTATAAATGTATTAAAGAAAAAATCAGAATTCGTACATCTAGGGGATTTGAAAACAGGCAGAATTGGTTGTAAGGAGTGTATCGAAAAGTAGTTATAAACTTCCAAATAATAAAATAGGCATGAAAACATGTTTAAAATTAACATACTATTTCAGTTTATTATAGCTTAACATGTTTACAAAAGATCCAAACGGAAAAACTAGTCATCATGTTCATTTCTGTAGAATGCCCGTACCTTTGATTTGACACCTGCCATCAAATTCTGCACAGTGACCTTTGTGCACTTCCTGGATGCCGCTGCCCAATTTTTCTTAAAATCGGTCATGTTTTGGGACACTGTACCATCCTTCTTAAATATACGCTTGACTATTGCCCAATAGCATTCGATCGGTCGCAACTGGGGACAGTTTGGTGGGTTGATGTTTTTTTCTACGAACTTGATTATATTCTCCGTCAGCCACTGTAGAGTGGATTTGGCGTAATGTGCCGATGCCAAATCTGGCCAGAAGAGAGGAGGGGACTGGTGCTTTCTATACAATGGTAGCAACCTGTTCTTCAAACATTCCTTTTGATAAATCTCAGCATTTATAGTTCCTTTTGTATAGAAAATTGAAGAACGCAAGCCACATGTGCAAATAGCTTGCCAAATGAGCACCTTCTGACCGAATTTCTCTATCGCAACAGTCGTATCTGCGGTTGGCACACGTTCCCCAACAGATTTAGTATAAAACTGCGGCCCCGGTAGCGTTCTTGAATCTTCTTTAACGTATGTTTCGTCATCCATCAAAATGCACTGGTCGACATTGTCCAAAATGCAGCTGTACAGCTTTCGAGCCCTGGTTTTGGCACGAGACTTTTGTTCCGGAGTTTGTTTGGGCACTTTCTGCTTTTTGTACGTCTTCAAGTCATTCCTGCGCTTGATTCGTTGAATCATTCCGATGCTGGTCCTGAACTTCTTGGCTAGATCGCGAGTAGAGGCAGATTTGTTCCGTTGAATATAATCCACAACTTTTTGGTCCAAATCGGGGTTGCTGGAGCCGGGTTTCCGGCCACTTCTTGGTAAATCCTTGAGGGAGCACTCCTTACCAAACTTTTCGATGATGCGTTTTACACTTGCCGGGTGAACATTTACTCTTTTCGCAATCTGGTTGTAAGTAACACCCTTTTCGGTGCACCAAGTGTGCAGAATTTTCTTTTTAGTCTCAAATTCAATTCGCGACATTTTGAATACAACTTTATCAACGGAAATGAATGAACCGAATAATCATTTTTGACATGTAAACAAAGCAAATGGTGCTTACACGCTAAAAATATATATAGTAGTTTATGCGTAATAACGCATCGAATGTTTATAACTACTTTTCGATACACTCCTTAGTTAATTGGTTCGATTGTTCAACCATATATTCGTGTGTTCCGAACATTTTATTCCATCAGATTGTATAAATGCATCCAACAATTTACAGGTGTAATTAGTTATAGTATTTTTGGATGAAATGGAAAAACCACAAAATGAAGTGTTGTTGTTTTTCCTTGTAGTAAGCAGAGCATACTGTGATGATCATATGGCAGCAAATATACCACTTATACCAGTTGATTTGACGTTTCTTCAACACTGTAAAAATTGAATGAGTTGGAACAAATAAAATCGAGATACTTTTGGCACAACAACATTTTTCACTTTTCGTTTCATTGAATCGTTTTAAGTTGCCCTTCCGTTCCGTGCCCTAGGACAACACTGAACATCCACCAACGAATGAAGAAAAACAAATAATGACTTTTAAACGCAGCGGTTGCTTTGGTCCATAGAAAAGATCACGATGGCGTCAATGCAGTTTTGACAGTTAAGGAAAGTTGTTTGCGCGGACTTAGCATATTATCGGATTGATCGGTTTGCGTTCTTGTGCTCTATGGCCATTATGGCCCAAACACAATGATAACGGCAACGGTAAACGGCAAAGCCCGATCTAAGTATGCCTACTTGTCGGAAAGAAAACAGGCTAGATCCTAGCCGATTCTAATTGGACATACCGAAGTCATTTGCAGCAACTGTCAAACTTGCCGTTTTCCGTTCCGTTTCCGTTGTCATTGTGTTTGGGCGGTAATTTTGACACAATTTTATGCCTGAAAGCAGAGACAAATCGACTACACCTGGAAAAAGACATTGGAAATTTTTATTTCAGCTGTTTAAATTCTTGCAAACAAGCTCTGTCAAAGAAATGTCAGAAAAGGGAGTCAACACATTCCGTGATGTGGTCCCACTTCAAAATTTCAAATTGATGAAAGTAGTTCAGGTGTAGATGAAATGATTGTTTCGGCACTGAGCTCACTGTTTAGGCACAATTTTTGTCATAATTAAGGAGACTGCGAATTATGAAAATTGAAGATTGAATGAAAATGTGCTCATTCGTGGCCATAGCATGTTTGTTGTGTAAACTGATTAACTCCCAGCTCAAGTTGCACCTATGGGTGCATTCGATAAACCCAATCCAATCTAAACAACGCAAGGAAAAAAGAACACTCACTCAGCAAACAAACAACAACTCGCAGCACATTGACTTATTCCTCTAACACGTTTCTTCTTGATTCCACATAGGTATGTGCCATCTCGCTTCAACCTTCAACGGGGGCTGCCTTGCATATGTATTGTACAATGTACATACATCCGTTCAGAAAGCGATCCCAGACAGTATGACGCCAAGCAGTCTCGATCGGCGGGCAAACGATGTGAGATTCTTGTAAATGGGCCCAGTCCCGGCCCGTTGTCGGTCCCGGTGCTTGCAGGATTCCGATGGAAAGTTCCACTCGATACATTATGTACCTATACCTATTTGTGGATCATTCGTACATACATATGAATCCGCACTGCATCGAGCCGTGGTTGATCGGTCGATAATAAATTATCACGGAAATTTATGGTCACACTCGGTTGCCATGGTTGGGATGTGCCCGCACTGAACTCTTCCTACGGGATCCTTTGGCAACGAGTCGGAATGTTTTCTAGCCTCCTTCGATTCACCCATAAATGGTTTTCGATCTCCTTAAATTAACGAACGGCCTCATTTAAAGTGAGTGTGCGTAGGGGTTTAATGCTCCGGGTTTTGCTCCAATCCGCCGGCATCTAGCGATCGTCCGAGCGATGGATGGGTGAGGAGGGGAGGGGTAGGGAGCTCGATCTTGATTTCAAAACGGTTCGGTTTTAGTCAAGCCGGTTTCGGTCCAAGCCCGCACGTGGGTTGAATCAGTAAAATCTGGCCCCAGATGGTCTGGCCCAGCGATTGAGAGTTGCTCGGCCTCGGCGCGAATGGTGGCTGCAATTATTGTTACATTCCGTCAGCTATCGCCGGAGATCTTGATGTGCCCGGGAGGAGGGCGGCTGTTGAAAACATATTTTACGTTCTGCTCCAAGTAATCGGCGTGGAAGGAGCATACATTCAGTATCTGCTTAGTATTTGTCGTAAAAAGATAAACGAGTGTGGCCAATGAGAATGTAGCCATCCGCGATAGAGTCCTATTCAGACGATAAGTTTTGGCTTCAGACTACACGCTATTTTGAAGCTACTCTTTGCGGAGTAAAAAGTCACTCAGTCCGGTCAAAAGGGTATACTTAGCCAGGAATGGATTGACATACCTTTTCACAAATCTTAGGAAACGTGCGTAAGTAAAGTTTATTCAGATTTTGACATTTGTTGCATTGGTAAATTTTACTCATTTTTATAAGTACACGCAAAAAAAAACCGCACTAGAAACCTACCATTCCGAGGGTTAAATTAAGCGCAATCACCAACAATTTTCAGCTGACTATAAATGCGTTTGATTTCACCATGCCTGCGATTAGATCAACCATGGTGTGGTTGATATCAATATGAGGTCTGTCAAATATAACACAAACGTTGAAGGTTTTACCATAAACGTAGAGAATTTGACTGAAATTTCATGGTAGATTTAAAGATAGGCGTAGTCGGGTAAAATGGTAGTTTCCACTACAAATTTTTTTTCCCCGTGTATGAATATGGTAGTGTGCGAGATAAGAATGTAATACACGCTATTTCTAAACAACCCAAATTTGAGTACGATGGACTTAAATTTGTCGGAAGTATGGCTACCCAAAAGTGAGTAAAGATGGTTAGGAGTAACACGTTGACAATTAGTAAACATCGATCGGATTCAAGCCGATGTTGACTGTTTGTCATCTTACCACTACGAACTATCTTTACTCACTTTTGGGCAGCCATACTTAAGACGAATTTGAGTCCATCGTACTCCAATTTGGGTTGTTTAGAAATAGCGTGTACAAATGACTAAAAACAGTTTCACATATAAGTACCTTAAACTATCTAGAATGAGAAAAAAAATTAGTATTTTCCATTTAATTCCAATAACCTTTTTTTTTTTTATCTTGACAGATACGCGTATTTCATATACAATGTGCAGACTTCTTCAGTGTATGCACATTGTAGACGAAATACGCGTATCTGTCAAGATAAGCAAAGGTAGTTGGAATTAAATGGAAAATACTAATTTTTCTTCTCATATCTAGTTACAGGTATTCCACTAAACAGCTCAAACTCTCTTGGATTTACGTTAAACTAGTTTAGTCATTTTGACAAAGCCTTACCAATATTTTGGGCACGATGATACAGTATGTAGAAAAGATTATGCACCGTTACCGCCAATTCCTCAATTTTTCTGTTATTCAATTGAAAAGTAAGTTGTTTCTATGAATGTTTCTACAAAAGAAAGTAAGCACCTACCATTATTCCAAAATTTGTCATATTATCCAGCAACTATGCAAGATAACATTTCGATATATACATGAATGAAAAATGCAATAACATTTATTTTTGGAATATGGATTGATTTGAGCTTTGAGAGTGATATTATCAACAAAAAACAAGGTTTATTGGTTGATTGTTCGTTTTTTTTATGGACAAAATAGAGTACGCACTTAAAAAAATCGTGACTATTGTTGCTTAATGCTAAAATCAATACTTAGTGTGACCACCTCGCACCTCAATATCGGCTGCAGGCGTCGTGGCAAACATTCGATGAGATTTCGGATGTGTTGAGGGTTTAAATTCATCCAGGCCTTCTCCAGATCTTCGAATAGTTTGTCACGGTTGGTCACGTTTTTTTTTGTTAACTTTTTGATCCAGAATCGACCAAAAGTTTTCGATAGGATGCAAGTCCGAGCTGTGAGGTTTCCATTCCAATAGTATCATACGGGAAGCACGGAAGAAGGCAGTGGTTTTGTGGAAGTCTCTATCCAGGTTTTGTCCAGACTCGAGCCCTCTGTTTACGACCAAAGAGCTCGAACTTGCTCACATCATTCCAGAGAACCTGGGTCCAGGAAGTCTAATGCTACAGAAGTCATGATTAGTCTTAAATAAATGCTAACAGCAAAACAAACAAACAAACCTGTTAACTTTGCGAATCAAAGGTCGGAGTTGGGCAAAGCTGTTGTTAAAACCTGTTTCATGTAGTATTCTGCACACAGTTCGATCGGATATGTTCAAGTTAACGTTTTCCGCTTCACGGTCAATTCGGTGATCATCATATGTTGGGGCCGATTCGCGATTTCCGGTGAAGTTTATCTGGTCAATAAATCGGGTATTGGCTGTGAAGTAGCTCTATACTAAAGCTGCTGCTATATTTCACTAGGCGTCACTTTTCCTTCATAAGAATTACATTTAAATTACTGAGGAATGGACTTTATTCGCACTTTACTTGTAGAAATACAATTTGGGAGAACCTATTGGTATCTAATACTGGATTTGGAATGATTTTATTTAATAATTTAAGCTAGTAAGAAAACGTTTCACCTACTACGACTAGTTCAGACTTTAGAGCACTACTACTACCATAGACTAACTCTAAGACCAGTATGTAACTAAGACGATTTGAAACTTGGTTCAGTCTGTTGCTAGAACCCCTTGGTCCGAAGTTACACCTTGAAGCCAGCACCTTGTTATGAACATCATTTGCGCACTTTGTTTTGATTTGCTGTGTTATTTTGACAGAGCATATCGAAGAGAGTGTTCATGCGAGTTCATGTATAACGGGGTGCATTATTGAGCTTCGGGACTGTAGCTTGGGACGATGGGTTCTAGTACAGACTGAGCCAAGTACAAATCGTTTTTGTATGGGACCTACTGGTCTTAGAGTTAGTCTATGCTACTACTACTGTCTTGTGCTAAATTGTAGTACTAGATTAGGTGGGTTCGGCACGAATCTATAAATACACACTGGGAACTAACTGGAAATCAACATCATTGATTGTAGTCTTCCGTGTCCTTCCTCTACCTGCTCTTTCTGCCACACTTCCGAGATCCTCGTACTTCTTGCATGCTTTTCGCACTCCTGCCTCACTGATTTCATATTTCCGAACGACTGCTCTGTTAAAAAAAAAAGGTTTAAAGAAATTTGTTTTTTTTCCATCTTATCGGATTCAAACGCACTTGATATGATACATTAACAACAAACAAGGTTGTTTTCTTATGTTTCTATGCGGTTCGAGGTGTAGTAAAGCATCTGCATGCTGTACGCCAAGATGCACCGTTGTGGTTGTACACCAAAAAGTTAAGAAGGTGTCTAGAAATTCAATTGCAGTTTTTGCAATCATATCTTGGAAAATCCATATTATTCAGAAAAGGCAATTTTAACCATCATGATCCACAAAGCGTTTTATGGTATAACGAAGCCATGCAAATGTGTGCAAGTGGCTGACAGCACACAGATTCCTCGAAACAAATTCATCGCGGTGTGCTTAGTGTCTCGACAATCCAAGCAACCGTTGGGTCTTTGTTCAACCGTCAACAACTTTTCAATATGGGTGAAACAATACCACAGAATGCCACATCGCAATTGGCCACTGTTGGAATACAGCTGTCAAGTGCTCTATTTTTACTTATTACTTGTCATCCCATTCCGATCTTCCTCTGATCAAGTTTGTCCTTCTTTATGAAATAAACGAAGCCATGCAAGTGCATGCTAGAGACATTTGCTTCGTTGCTGTATCGCTGAGTGGCTCGACAATCGAAGCAATTGTTGGGATTTTATTCCATTCATATCAACTTTTTAAGGTTACTATCTAGAGCCATGGTGCTGACGTCCACGGTTCCAATCTCGGTTGCACATCGAGATTTTTTTTTTTGTGATACTGACCATGGATCAGAACCCTAGTCATAACCAATTCAAACTATAGAACATCAAATTGAAAATGAGAATTCACATAATGAAGACTAACCATGTTTTCTTTATTCCAAGCTCATCCTCGGTGGCGCAACCCGAGTATTGTCACTTTTCACAAGACATAAAATGTAATAAGGACTATTATACGTTCCTTTGATTACAAAAACAAATATGCTCCCTAGTTTGAATTAATTCGGACTAGGATTCGGCGGTAGATCTGATACCCTGTAACGCACCACGAAAAGGTGATCTACTAGCGTTACGGGTTACTCCAATCTCATACTCAACACTAATACAGTGCTCAACCTCATGCACATATTGAATTTTACAAAACGAATTGATGTGTTGCTTTCTTGCTCACGACCAGTGCTGCCATTTTTTTCTCCAAGTAACGATACGTTACGAGAAATGAAACAAAATCATGCGAAATTGCATTACAATTTTGCTATTTTATTTTGGGTGCAGTAGTGCATGCTTCATTTTGTCCAGCTGAAAAGTGACTCCTGCTGGCATTTTATCAAACTATCAAAAAAATGCAATATAAAAAGTTATAATGTGATATAAATTTTATAAATTAAAAATACTACATTTTATCCGTGTGAACTGTATTGAAATACCTAATACCGAAAAAGTTATAGCGGTTCAAAGTCATTTACAACAGGTGCGTACTTTATTTTGTCCAGTACTGTAACAAACAAGGAGATACGTCAAAAAAGAAGAATAAAATAACAGAAGGAGAAGGGTAAAGGAATGAGCGGAAGAAGAAAATTGAAGTGGATGGAGGAAAACAATAAAAAGCAGAGGAAATTTAAGGAGGCACAACATACGAAGCAAAGCAGTGGAAAGAAGCAAAATAGAAAAATGAAATAGAAGTAAACAACGTGAATGAGAGAAACGTAAAACAATCGAATAAGAAGAATAGCGAAGCGGACAAAGTGGGCGAATAGAAGTCGAAAAATAAAAACGGAAGAGTTGAAGCACAGGAAGTTGAAGAGGTAGAGAAACAGAAGGAAAAAAAACGATTAGTTAGCAGATGAAGAAAAGTGGAAGGAGAAAATCAACAAAGATGGATAAAATATTAGGTGCACAACTAAGTTCTCGCTGTTTTTTGGTGAAAAAGGAACTTTATTTTGAAAACAAAGGTTACAAATGAATTATTCAAAGTATTGCCCATCACTAGCTACGACTTTTTCCCATCTTTCTGGTAGAACATGAATATCATTTCGATAGAAATGTTCGTCTTTTGATGCTATCCAAGAATCAACCCAACTAACATTTTTAGTTGCCTAAGCCGAAGTTAAGAACTTATAAGCTTTTTTATATTTGTATAAAAGCAAGTGAAGCTGAATAAGCTATAAGCAGAATTAAAAAATCGATGCAGTACTTATGCTTAATGTAATACAGCTTTAACACAACATTTAGCTTTAGGTTGCATACTTTGAAAAGAAAGCTCTTATGCGAACAATGTTTGTCTGCATTTACACAGCTTGTTTATGTAGCTAAGAAATAAGTCGGTTAAGCTTTTGAATTATCATTCTGTGTTCTCTTACACAGTTTTATTTGTTGGCTTTATAATAGCTTTTCAAAAGCCTTTATATTAGAAATACCTTAGCCGCTATACAGCTTAGTGATTATAGCTGTATAAAATGTTGTATAAGTACATTGAGCGAACATATCGAAAAGATTTCATTCGAATATAGTATGAAAATTTTCCAGAAGACATTATTGCAAATTTTATACGATTCCCTTATGGAAAGAAATCATATGACGATCGTATGAATATTTTCCTCACATGAAAAAAAAAGTTGCAATCGGGATGCGAACCATGAACCTCGGCATCCAGAGCCGAGCCACAATCCCACGAGACTATACACGCTTGATAAGTGATGTCAATTGAAAGCGTACAAGAGGCATGCTTTTATCGACCAATGCAACAATAATCTTTAATACGATCTCTTATGGCTTTGTGGTTAATAGTTCTGATCGTAGGGATAATTTCCTGAGTGTAGTTGCAGCACAGGGTATGGAGCATATATGCAGTTATTTATATGGAGTTCTTGAGCTTGAGCTCTTGAGTTGAGTCTTAGCTGTCAAACTAAGTAAAAGGAATACCATCCATTTTATCGAGCAGAGCATTTAGATTTCAAAATATTTCGAAGGATGTTTAAAAAAATTAAGAAAAGCGGTACTTACTATAGAAAACGAAATCTGAGAAAGTATGAAGCTTATTTGAGGAATTCATATTCGGAGATTCGCGCAATTGACAGTGCTGTCGAAAATTGCTTTCAAATAAACAATATAAATTCCACTGAGAAGAAGATCAGGTGTTCAATTCCCGGTCTTAGTGGATTTTTTTTAATCACAGGAAATTCATTAATATAGCAATGATAAATATAGCAATCTATAACAACAGTTATAAATGAAATTGATATTAATGTAGTTTAAAAAAAATATAACAAATGAATCCAAGCGCGGCCACAACGTAAATTGGATGGTGATCATGTTTAGATTATAAGAATCTCGGTAACACTGATTTTCAAAACACTTCAAACCTGTTCGTAAAGAGCTTCAGCAATTATTGTTGTTCAACATTATTAGAACAAAAATATGTTTTGAACACTTTGAATACGGGTACTGGAATTCCTCACAGCTGATATGGATCTGAGGATACAGTCACCGTTCTTAAGGTGAAGGTGCAGAGTTCAAATCTGGTAAGAACACGGGTAAGTGATATATAAATATATACTATATATATATATATATATATATATATAATATTATATATATATATATATATATATTATATATATATATATATATATATATATATATATATATATAAACATTATAATACAAAGTTCATCTAGTTAAATGTTAATTACGCATTACAACGATAAAACAACACCATTGCCGTAATACCGTCCACGAGTATTGTAAACAGTGTTTGACATACATATTTTTTCGATTGCTGTATAGTGACTTTGTTTAAGCGTTTATATCAACATGTTAAGACTACCAATAAAAAGCTGTTTGCCACAGTTCTAAAAATAGAAATTGCGATGAACAAATAAATATGCTGAACATGCGTTTCAAAAGAACAGTTACGTAATAAGTTGTATAATTTTTGGATAAAAGCTTCCTAGGCTATAAACCGATTACATATTCTGCTTGAAATTTTTTTCATTTTCATGAAGCTGGGTAGATTCGCCAGATTTGCTTGTGAAAATATTGGCTGGGCGCTTGTGCAACCACTACTTAACCATTACTCAGTTTAAAGTTGTATACGGATTGCCTATGAAGCGTTTATCTAATTAAAAATGTTACTTGGGAAGCCATTTTGAGATGTCATCATATGAGTGGAACTGCTGACCAGTGAGACCATGTGCCATCGAACGGAACAAGTAATAATCGGACGGTGCAATATCAGGAGAATATGGCGGGTGGGGTAGGACTTCCCATTTGGGCGTTTCCAAGTAGGTTTTCACGGGTTTCGCAACGTGAGGTCGAGCGTTGTCATGCTGAAGAATCACTTTTCCGTGCCTGTGCTCGTATTGTGGCCGTTTTTTGTGCAGTGCTCGGCTCAATCGCATCAATTGAGTTCGATACCGTTCCCCGGTAAAGGTTTCGTTTGGTTTCAACAGCTCATAATAAATAACACCAACTTGGTCCCACCAAATACACAGCATAACCTTTGCAGCGTGAATCGGGCAGTCTCCATGAATGTTTCCGTTTTGGGTTACTGTAATGAATCCATTTTTCGTCACCCGTCTCTTGGCTTCAAATCGTAAGGAACCCAAGTTCCTTGCTTTTAAATCATTCCCAACGCATGCAATCGCTTAGAAACGGCTTGGCGGGAAACTCCTAATCCTGAACTAAGCTCTTCTTGCGTTTGACACGGATCCTTATCGAGCAATGCCTCCAATTCAAAGTCTTCGAAGTTTTTTGGCCTTCCTTCACGCGGACGATCATCAACACTGAAAGCACCGTTTTTGAAGCGACAATACCAATCACGACACGTTGTTTCACTCAAAGCAGCATCACCGTAACCTTTTTGGAGCTCTCGATGTGCTTCAGCCGCCGTAATCTTCGAATGAAAGAAGAAAATCAACACTTCAAACAACCAAAATATATAAAGGGTGATACGGTCAAAATTTGGTCAAGGGAAAACGCGTGTAAGTCGGTGAAATCGTTTATTTGAAAAATCAAATTAAATTTCTTTTTCAAGTTCAATTAGTATAAAATTCAGGAAAAATATTCAGTTAGGCTTCCGCTTTTCCAAATCCGAATTGCCGGGCCTAACGCTTGACCCCTGCCATCAGATTTTGTACAGCCACCTTGTCCACCTTCTTCGCCGCAGAAAGCCAGTTTGCCTTGAACTGCTGCTCGTCCTTAGCAGTTTTTTGGTCTTCTTTAGGTTCCGCTTGACAATAGCCCAGTATTTCTCAATTGGGCGGAGCTCTGGCGTGTTGGGAGGGTTCTTGTCCTTGGGAACCACCTGCACGTTGTTGGCGGCGTACCACTCCATGGCCTTTTTACCGTAATGGCAAGATGCCAAATCCGGCCAAAACAGTACGGAACAACCGTGTTTCTTCAGGAAAGGCAGCAGACGTTTATTCAAACACTCTTTCACGTAAATTTCTTGGTTGACAGTCCCGGAAGCTATGAAAATGCTGCTTTTCAAGCCACAGGTACAGATGGCTTGCCAAACCAGATATTTCTTTGCGAACTTTGACAGTTTCGTGTGCTTGAAAATATCTGCTACCTTTCCCCTTCCTTTTGCCGTACAAAACTCCTGTCCCGGAAGCTGCTTGTAGTCGGCTTTGACGTAGGTTTCGTCGTCCATTACCACGCAGTCAAACTTCGTCAGCATCGTCGTGTACAGCCTCCGGGATCGCGCTTGGCCGTCGTATTTTGTTTATCATCGCGATTTGGAGTCACTACCTTCTTGTAAGTCGATAGTCCGGCTCGTTTTTGGCTCGATGCACGGTTGTAGTCGATACACCCAGCTTATTTGCGGCATCTCGGAGAGATAGGTTAGGGTTTCGCTTGAATCTACCGGCAACTCTCTTTGTCGTCTCAGCGGCTTCCGGTTTTCGATTTTCTCCCGATCCAGACTTCCTGGCTGTCGACAAACGTTCCCCAAATACTTTAATTACATTTGTAACGGTTGATTTGGCAACTTTTAGCGATTTTGCCAACTTTGCGTGCGAGTAGCTCGGATTTTCGCGATGCGCGAGCAAAATTTTGATACGCTGCTCTTCTTGCTTGGACGGCATTTTGACAACTGAAGAGTGAATTCCAAAATCAAAATAGGAGCAACATTCTACACACACACACCTTCAAAATGAGGGGTGTTCAGGTTTTTTAAATGCAAAATTGAAAGAAATACGTCAAGTTGATATTGACCAAATTTTGACCGTATCGCCCTTTAACACTAAACCAAAATCACTGATTTGGCAAAGCGGTTTGTTCACCATATGTCTGAGCTTGGTTTATGACGGTTGAGACGGTTGACACTACTGGCGCCATCTATTGCTAAACAGCGGGAACTTAGTTGCGCACCTAATAGAATATATAAATAATAACAGAGATCCTTTCCGCAAGCAGCATGAATAATTAAAGCAAACCAACGGAGAAATAGAAGGTGAAGTAGATAAGTAGTAAAGAATAAGAGTTGAGAAGGACGAAATTGAGTGGAGTAAGAAAAGGAATATATTTTTCATGGAATAGATTAACGAAATAAAAAGTTTCATAAGACACGAATGCACCCTTCTAATGTAAATTGTCATTGATAAAAAAATTTAAAAAAACACACTAAAACACAACTCAACTCAAAACTTTACCAGTTTATTGCTTAAAATCAAGCTAAGACAATTCAAGATAACGATATAATTATGACAGAAAAAAACACACAACGGACCCTAACAATCAAGCAAACAATGAACAGACCATCTTCCAGGAATGGTGAAACGTGTGGAAAAAACCCCTTAAAGATTGTAAACTAGTATTTGGAAATGAAACCTGACAATCAAATGCGTGAAATCATCTCAGCTGTCGGATCCCCAACCTATTAAATAGCTAAATGGTTAGTATCTGAATTCAAAACACACCAAAACATGTCACAACATGTCACAGAACTTGTGCATGACATAGTTGTAAAAGAAGATGAAATTTTAGTTTCTTTTGATGTTAAATCTTTATTTCCTAGTATTCCAGTAAAATATACCGTCAGAACAATATCTCTTGTTCCCATTCTTTTCAGTGTGTCTCTAAAGCTTGTAGTACACTGTTTGTCCAATAGCCAAATATTTGGCATAGGCAGCTAGACAGCTGACAGATATCATAGATGTTTCTCAGATGCCTATCTGCCTATGACAAATAGTTGGCTATTGGACAAACAGTGTACTACAAGCTTAAGCGTTACGATGACCCCTGATGTTCTGATCATGGTGCCGGTTGGTGCCCATGTGTGCCACGGTAATTTGAAAGTTCAATCGTGTTGTTTTGGCTACGCCTGGCAACCAGGCGATTGTTTTGTTTTGCTTTACAAAATTTTTTGCAGGCGATTTTGGGCTCGGTCTTTTGTTGCCGCATTTTTTATGCTTTTGTATCAGACAGCATGACATTTGGATAGAGAACGGAGCTCAAGAAGGTAATCACTGAAAGTATGTTCAATTCCTACAAACTGTAGTGTATTTATGATTGATTCGTCCCCTTTCTTAGCAGTCCCACAACGCCTACAAAAACTTTGATTGCAGATTTACGCGGCGTGACAATTAAATTGATCGAACCGAATTTCCCGGTTGGATTTGCTGACTAATTGAATGCTACAAAAAATATTTTCAACATTTAAAAAAAAGATATTCGCTCAAAATTTCACAATAATTTGGAAAGTTTGGAAGTTCGGTTTTCTTCCTAGATGACTTCCTCAAAGTCGTGTTTTTCGATTCAACGAAAATGGAGGTGAACCAACGCGAGTCGAGAGAACAAATTCTTTCCAAACACCTGGAATTTCCTGACCTGTCGCACCGGCAATTGGGAAAAATGTTGAACATTCACCATTCAACCGTCTCCAGAGTGTTGAAGCGGTTCCAGGAGCGGTTGACGTTGGACCACGGCAAAGGAGCTGGAAGAAAACCGGGACCGGAGAACAAAAAGACGGAGGGAAAGGTGAAGCGGATGATTAAAGCAAATCCCAACGTCTCAAGCCGTGATTTGGCTAAAAAGATCGGCATGTCGCAGAGCTACGTCCAGAATGCAAAGAAGAGAGCTGGACTACATACATACAAGGTACAGAACTTCCAAACCGCGATGAGCGGCAACAATCGACGGCTAAGACTCGGGCACGGAAGCTCTACGAGAAGATGCTGACAAAATATGGCTGCTGTGTGATGGACGACGAAACGTATATAAAAGCCGATTTTAAGCAAATTCCGGGGTTGGAGTTTTTCACCGGCAAGAACAAGTTCTATGTGGACGACAAATTTAAGAAGAAGAAAATGTCGAAGTTCGCCTCCAAATATCTCATTTGGCAGGCCATCTGCTCTTGCGGACTGAGGAGTGAGCCTTTCGTGACAAAGGGCACAGTAAATGGCGAGATCTACAAATCTGAGTGCCTCGAGAAACGCCTTTTGCCGTTCTTGCTGCACAGAAGCTCCGCTATTTTGGCCAGATTTGGCATCATGCCACTATTCTAAAAGTGTCCTGGAGTGGTATGAGGCCAATTCTGTCCATTTTGTTCCAAAGGACATGAATCCGCCAAACTGTCCGGAGCTGCGCCCGGTGGAGCAGTACTGGGCAATGATGAAGCGGGAACTTCGGAAGAGCAAGAAGACAGCCAAAGACGAGAAGGACATGTTAAGAAAATGGAAAAAAAACTGAGAAACTGGTACCGGATGACACTGTAAAGACTTTGATGGAGGGCATCAAGCGAAAATGCGTTCAATTTTACACTCAAGGCTCCATCGATTAACTTTTCTTTTGATTTTTGAAGTAAATATATGTATAAAACTACCCTAAAATTTTGGTTTGATTCTAAACATTATAAGAAAATTGGCATGACATTTTCGGTGTCGCAATAATTTCGTGTTCGCCCTTTAAATTGTTTTTGGGGTGAAGTTATCAAATTATCGTAAAGAGTTTTCTTATCTAAGCAGTACTTCGTCAACACTTTTAACGGACAAGGTGTCAAATGACCAACCAATATCCTGTGACCACTCTGGAGCACTTGAACATGCCCCGGAATGGATACCTGGGGGACTTGACCACTTTTCGACTTGCAACCGAACCATACCATGTGACGTATCAAACTTCGTGAATTTTCAAAAGTAAGTCATTGGTGACCATTTCAAACATTTTTCGCTATCTGACAAACATTTTTGGCTATGTGGTTTCACATGGACGAGCTCCGGATGGAGCTCCCGGGGATGTAGTTACCTTTCTCCCTGAACAAAACCATTCCATGTGATATACAAAACCATTTTCAATTTATGACTGCTTAGTAAATTATGACTATTTCAAGCATTTTGGCCTTCTTAATTACTCCTGGCCATGTTCTGGATTGAATGAACCGGGGATGGGGTTATCAATCAAAATCAAGAAGCAGTCCAATAGAGAAATTTAACACTTTTGTCATCCACATGAATTACCGAAACCGAAAACTCACAATTTACAGTGAAGCACAACTTGGTGGAATATGGTGACATCACTGATTATTTCTTGGAACTGTTGGGCTCTACATCTTAGAATCTAATATGCAGTGTGCTGAAAATACAAACAACATTCGTAGATAGTAACATGAATGAAAAAGTGACATTAAATCGGCCTGAGATTTCACCTAAAACCTTCTTCTTTTCAACAGATACTTTACCACTCCATTGCTGTTGCGAACGCAATGAAAAAAAACGAATTTCCGATTCTTTGAACGTAGAGTATGTATATTGATGATACGGTCACGTAACGTGACGAAACGTTAAATAAATCCCTATGCAAATAGAGGAAATGCAGGGAAAGCTTGTGTTTACATTCAGCCTCGGCTGGTTCATCTCCGTCGTAGTCAGTCAAACACCACTTTTAGGCATTTTCGTAACTTCTTCGGGGTGAGATTCGAACTCGTGACTTAGGCGTGAGAGGTATGGATGCTAACCAATACGCCAGGGTCACCCCATAAGCAATAGAGTTTTAAGCATATATGTGGTGTCTTTCACTTACGTTTAGTGTTTCTTTTTGTATGTTTCCTTAGTGTTTAATCCAACGATCAGGATACTA
The DNA here is from genome assembly GCA_034211315.2 of Aedes japonicus. Taxonomy (NCBI): domain Eukaryota; kingdom Metazoa; phylum Arthropoda; class Insecta; order Diptera; family Culicidae; genus Aedes; species Aedes japonicus. Next base: position 30,841 of record JASCZW010008438.1, read on the forward strand.
CAAAGTGCAAGTTTCAGGTTAGGTTAAGTTTTACAATGCTTGAAAGAACAATTTTACCTTGTAAGTTTTTGTGCTTTCAACTATTTCGCATGAATGCAGGATCACTATTTAATAAACACTTCTTATATTAGGCGAAGATATTAAACAAGAAATGATTTTAGTCTAAGTAATTTCAATCATAGACATATATAATAACCTGCAATATTTAGTTTTTTGTTCATTTGTCTATCTATGTATAAAGAACTTATTGATTTTACTGAGTTATAACTAGGATAACAAATTGAACATTTGTTTTAAGCAGGAAATGTATCAAATTATACTAATTTTAGGTAATTAATGCACCACACTCGGCGTGCCTTCGCTGCCACCTGACTTGCTTGACACTATATCTGCTATCTGGTCATCCACACGCCACACAATAGCGCGTTGACGGTTGAGTGGTTGTCATCGCGGACAAGGTAGTAGATGTAAGGTTGAAACCGTTATGCTGGACGGGTGTGTGGTGCGGACCTAGTTAATCAGAATTGAGTAACTCCTTAGCTACTCAAATTAGGGTAGTTCCAGTTTTAACAAAACTGAGTCATTTTCTACTCAGTTTTGTAAAAATACAAACATACGTGACTGAGTAATGTTTACTCTAACTTTGACAGGTGATCTAGTTTATCAACAATGAGTAAACTTCAATTACTCTAATTAGGGTAGTTCCACTTTTAACGAAACTGAGTCATTTTCTACTCAGTTTAGAGTAATTACAATCGAGCGTGCAGATTCAATTTGTAAACATTATGTGAGCGGAGAAGAGATGCAATACAGTTTTCTCAGCATCTCCTTGTCTTCCGCTCAGCATACCAGTAGGCGAAACTCTTCGTGATAAATTTACATGATTTTTGATCTCTTTCGCATGTTACCCCCCCCCCTTTTTTTATCATTTCTCTCTCTCTCTCTCTTTTTCTCATCCAGAATACTGATAGCTTTTTTTTACTAAGCAACGGATGAGTAAATTTGAAGCGTTCTTCTTTTCGGAAGTAAATTAAACTACTTGAATTCAAATCCTTCGTGGATATCCGTTATTGAAGTGTATCAGATCATTGGTGCAAAGAAATGTAAGTGAAATTTTGAGAAAACAGAATAGTTTGAATGAGTTTGAAACAAAAGAATTACGGTAATTTAAGTATGGATTGTGTAAGCGAGGATGAAAATTCCGATCTACTCAACATCTTGGATCCGGACACTGTTGGATTGGAGGATGAAATATTCTGTGGATCCGAGGAGTCACTTTTTGGAAGCGATTTCGAAGATGATGACTCAAACATATTTGTGTCCAAATGCGGTGAAGTGAACTGGTCCCAACGTCCACCCGAACCAAATTCCGAAGCAGATCCGAAAAGGTTGTGAGTATAAAGAGTGAGTAAGAAGAGTATAAAAACACCCGTTGATGCGTTACGAGTGTTCTTCGACGGTTAGATTGTTAGCAGCATTTGTCGTTTCACAAACGCGGAGGGGCATTCCGACCGTGATTTCCAAGATGTTACGGAAGATGAACTGTGGGCTTGGTTGGCAATTCTTATAACAGCTGAAAAGAATAACCAATGGCTTGCTTATGAAAAAAATCACGAAGTTTGATACGTCACATGGTATGGTTTGGTGCTCTCAGAGTGGTCACAGGATATAATTTGGTCATTTGACATCTTGTCCGTAAACAATGTTGACGGAGTGTTGCTTAGATCAGAAAATTCTTTACGATAATTTGATAACTTCGCCCCAAATACAATCTATTGCCCCAACGGATTCTGGAATGTTTCCGGAACCATATTCCGGATCAGATCCGTACTATCCGTAAAATAAATATGAAATTCCCGACATAATGGAACCTAGAACACCAAAATCGGGTAAAATTTGGCCAAATTGGAGCCGATTAAATGAATAAATGTTGCAACAAAAACTATGTCAGTACCGCAAAGGTTAAAATATACAGAAAATCAACTAATACACAACATGAGGCATGAGGGTTCTTTTGGCAGCATGAAAGTAGTATACCCAGGTAACCAATAAGCATTATCATATGCAGTAAATCAACCCTAAATCAGCATTTCAGATGCTACAAGCAGTGTATTGGTATTATATCAGCATCTTGAATGCTATCTGTCGTGAAGCAGCATTTCAAATGCTATTCAAACGCTTGTAACCTGTTATTACCCAAGCAACCAATAAGCATTAAACAGAGCCCGTAGGTGGCACTAAATGCGTCTTAACGACAAGCGATATAATGCATATGAGCATTATATTCACCTTTAATGCTATTCAAAAGTAGGTTTTGGCCCGCTATACGGCCAATTTAATGCTGGACCCCACCAAAGAAGACGTCCATGTCGACAATATGTCATTCATTGGTAGCATGAATTGGTAACGTTTGCAAATGACAGCTAGATGAAAGCAGTTGAAATGTTGTTCTGCTGCTGGGGAGTTTAGCTTTTAGAATGCTGATTAAATGCTTGATTGAGAATGCGAAGGAAAAAAAAGTCCATTTTCAATTTTAGATTTTATTCATTTTCCTGTTTTGCTGCTTATATTTTTTTTCCTCTCCTGTACTGATGCTGATGAACGTTTGCTTTCTGCTTAGACCCCGTATTTTTCTTGTGGAAGGGCAAACTCAAATTCGCTGCCGTTTTTACATTCCCTAGGATGGGATTCGAACTCGCTGCTTCGTGATCGACGTGTTTTTATACCGCGTCTTTATCCTCTACCTATATGGAACGTATGGGAACGGTTTCAATATTTGCTCAATATAAACTTCAATGTTTCCAGGTTACCAATATGCATTGAAATAGGCACTAATTCTGCATCACACTTGCATTTAAGATTATTCTTGCTGTACATTGGCTGTCTGAATGCACAGATGTTGTAAAATAGCATACGCAAAGCTACCGTAATGCTAGCTGTCTGATATCTGCATTTTTGTTGCTTGATATGTTATTAGAATAACGCACTGAAAATGCTTAGTTAAAGTTGTTTTCAAATGTTAACAGATGGAGCTGCAGAACTTGGATGAAGATGATTCAATCATCAGAGTGAGGACTATTCTAGTCCTGATGCAGGAGTAAGCGAGGATGATGAAACGCTTCGAAAATTCGGACACTTATCGATTTGCAAACAGCTTTAATTAAGCATTTTTAGTGCGTCCTTCTAATAATATCACAAGCAACAAAAATGCAGATATCAGACAGCTAACATTACGGTAGCTTTGCGTATTCTATTAACAACAGCTCTGCATTCATACAGCCATTGTACAGCAAGCATAATTGTAAATGCAAGTATGATGCAGAATTATTGCATATTTCAATGCTTATTGGTTACCTGGGTAGCATTTCGAATGCAAAATAGCATTAATGAAGCATTATCATAACATCGCAGTAATGCAGCCGTATATTGGGCCAAAAGTGGCATTTATGTTGCATTTAAGGCGACCTAAAGAGCTTGATAGGCTGCTGTAAAAACGCTTTGAAACTGCTGTAATCACTCTGGGTATAGTTTCTGATTAATGACCTCAAATTCCAATCATAAAAAAAACGAAACATTTAATAAGCTATCACACATGATAGTGTTAAATTATATTCGATCTACTGATTCATTACTTTATACAAAAATGACGATGGGTTTAAACGAAATTATTCACTCTGCACAGGTTTTGTTCCTTGGTTTGTGTTTAGATGAGCCATTTGGGAAATTTCACCAAAAACAACATTTTTACTAAGTTATCCAGGTCACAGGTCATTATTGAAACAAAGAAAAAAATATGTCCCTAACATTGGGTTTACATTTTTCTTGTCAAATAACAATGATTATTTGATCTTTGCAAACCGTTAGTTTATAACGTTTGATTATTTTCTATGCATCTAGGCTGTATTTTTCGGTTTATCGGTTCCATTTAGCCTAATTTAGATCATTCGAAGATGATGGCGATAATCTGATTGGCTTAAGTGAAATCATGATGTCTTAAAAGTTAAGAAATTCGAACATTACACGGAAGTGAAGAACAGTAAATTGATTATTAGTATCTGAATTACTGCTTATCAAACTTATCATCTTGCTGGCAACATAATTTTGTTGAATTCTAGGGGGTTTGAGATGTTTAGTGGAATACCTGTAACTAGAAATTAGAAGAAAAATTAGTATTTTCCATTTAATTGGGGCCTCATGACCTCATCTCCTTGCATGAGGAACCCCCCCCCCCAGCATACTTTTTTCTACAGCGTTTTTTTCCGTGATGCAATTTGATGTGGACACCCTTTAAGAATACGACTGAAATTATTGCCGTTTTCGGTTTTAAGCCTAGGTCAGATCTTACTCTGACTCACAATTACCGAACGAAAACGGATTCAGAGTCGAGTCAATATGGTCGATGGTAGTCGATGGTCTTAGTACAAAACATAAACATAAACAAATATAAACATTTTATTTTAACAGTTTTATTTTACTCCTGTTTTATTTTACTCAATTTTTGACTCTTTTTCACACGGAAATGTTACTCAATTTTCGTTAAAAAGTTGATCAACTAAATTTTTGAGTAGATCATCTTTTTACGAAAAATTGAGCAATAATTTTTGCATTCTTTTTTATTTATTCTAGCTACGACGGATCCTTGTGGACCAACGGGAATCCCGAGGTACAGTTCGGCATCAATGTTTGGCCGATGCAGAAAAAAATATCTTTTGTAGCGAGGGAATTCAGGTAATTAATGCAAAAGTGAGGTCAAACGTCGTCAATAACGGTCTTGGAAAATGATTTCTCGAGCTGTTTAAGCAAAGTAATTGGTGATTAAATGAGCAGAAAATCGTCAATTATGACGATACTGACCAATTGAAACGAATTGAACAAACGGTCACAACTACAAATTAAGCACTCTTTAAGAAAGGGGAGCTTTATCTCTATCCGCTGATATATTCAATTTGAAGGAATTGTATTCAACTTCCGATAAAATAGCAAACAAAGCGTTTGTTTACAAAAGCAGATTCGCCCTAATCTTATGTTGGCGCTGAGTTGAGATTTTAAAAATGCTTTAAAAGTTGACCTTACAGAAACATTTTTCACTGCAGATCTCTCTACCCTAAAGTTTTCTCCAACACTAACGTTAGAGCTTCAAGTTTTTACACACAATGTATGTATAAAGTATACAATAAGAAGCAAAATAGGCATATGTTACACGAACAATTTAAAAATACTGTTTGAACCATTTTACCCCATACCTTTTGGTTGATTCATCCAATCGTCTTGCTGTCAAAGAAAGAGTTGTAGGAACCTAACAAAAACGTTTTGTGGTTTGCTGGTGAAACGCGAATAATATATAAAAGGTCGTATTTTCGAACATTTTTCGAATATGATAAAAATTAAATCGAAAATATCTCGAGGACGGATGCTCTTACGATGATCATTAATTGCGGCCTAAAAATTAAAAAATACTTCAAAAATTAGATTATATCATCAGAATGCGTTTATTCTCGTTAATATTAAAATGTTGAGATATACACTAAAAGTTGATGATCTAGAAACTTGTTTTCCAGACATTTCTCCATTCGAAAATTTTCGCTTAAATTTTGCGAGCTAATTACAAATTTTCACTGTCAAAAAATAAAGAAAATCAAAAATTATTTTTTGAGATATTTAAATTTTAATGTTAGTTTTTGATTTTTTGTTCCGAATTTATTTTTCTCAGTGTCTATTTTTTTACAATCTTTACACATAGGGCCACAACTTGTTCTCAGACAGTTTGTTTGCACAACCAAAGGTTTGCGAGCTACAAATTATTAATTGAAGTGCTATTCAAAATGTTTACGCCCCTTTTAAAACTCATTCTTGAGTCCAACGTTTATTTACATCAGTGGCAGGGTTGCCATTAGTTTTTGAAAAATATCTGGCATGTTAAAAATTAAAAAATCTGGCAATACACGCAAATGTAAAAATCTGGACTAACAATTGAAAAGGGTCAAAGAGGTTTTACAAGTTTTGATAGGCCCTTTACAAATGTTGTCCCAAAATGAGTCATATTTTGACTCGTATACTCGTAAACTTCTGTCACAGACAAGCGTGGAATTACACTATTAGACCAATGCCAAATATTTGACACTTACTGGACCAAATATTTGACGGATTAGCTATTCGCACAAAATAGCTACGTATCGTTTTCAGTGAACGAGAACTACATACGTCATAGTTGCACTTGTTATTTTGCGGAATCCAGCTTCAATATGATAAAGTGACATGAGTGCGCAAACGAATAAACAAAATAAACGTCAAAATCGCGCGAAAACGTAATGGGTAAGGCTTGTTCACACTAATCCATCAAGGTTCATTTGTTTGTTATTTTCACCACTGAAAATAATATGAGCACATGAAAAGCGTTGATAAAATAAGCAATCACGCAAATCATTTAACACTCTAGTGGAGTGGGATTGTACGATGGTTTTTTTTTAAATCTGTTCTAATTTCAGAAAGTCTGGCATTATGAAGGGTTTCTCTATTTGTCTTTTGTAGATAAAAGTCTAGCAGTGCCAGATAAATCTAGCATAATGGCATCCTGATCAGTGGTAAAAACTTACATTCGTGGGTGAAACGTATGCACAAATTTTCAATTAAATTGGAGAAACTCGAAGTTCGTCGGTAGGTCATTTCGGCTGAAAACGCTTATTGTTACTGACGAACCATTCTAGACAAAATCGTCAAAAGGTCGAAAGTAACAACTATAAACAATGACTTAAAACGTACATTTCCTGCCAGGTTGCTAACATCTTATATCCACTACCGACGGGAAGGTACTAACTCCCTGTATCTGTTTATGGTGCTATTTTGTTTGTGGGACCAAGCAGATCCTAAAGAAGTACGTTGGTAGTCATTGTTTACAAATGTTACTTTCGACATTTTGACTATTTTGTCTAGCATTGAAAATTTGCTCTACACAAAATAAAATCTTGTAGTAAAAACTACCATTTTACCCGATTATGCCTATCTTTAAAACTACCATGAAATTTCAGTCCAATTTACTACGTTTATGGAAAAACCTTCAACATTTGTGGTAGAGTCCCTATATATAGAGTCACGCAACGAGTGAAACAAAATCTACCTATCAGAGCTACCTATCGAGCATCCCATCAGAATTATACATGCACGCAAAATGAGAACTAATCGAAATAAGTGTTGCATGTTCTTCTTGTCGTGACTCTTTCTAGGGACTCTAATTTGTGATATGTTTGACAGACCTCATATTGATATCAACCGCACCATGGTTGATCTTATCGCAGGCATGGTAAAATCGAACGCATTTATTGTCAGCTGAAAATTGTTGGTGATTGCGCTTAATTTAACCCTCAAAATGGTAGTTTCTACTGAGGCTTTTTTTTTGCGTGTAGACTTGAAGTTGTATTGCTCCGTTTCATTTTACACAGTTTTTGAGTACAATTGTATGCTACCTCTTTTTCTCACACGGAAATGTTACTCAATTTTCGTTAAAAGTGGACTCAACTCAATGTTTGAGTAGATCCACTTATTACGAAAGTTGAGTGACATTTCCGTGAGAAAAAAAAGATGGTATACAATTGTACTAAAAAATTGAGTAAAATGAAACGGGAGTGTATGTTAAGATTGATTTTAAGAATCAACGATTCGGTAGGTCATCAGAAGCAGTTAATTCCAAGTCGAGTATATATGAATTCTCATTCGATTTTGAGATTATTTGCATGAAAATAGATTGAAAATTACAACATAACTTTAACTGTGCTTTATTTTGAATAAAATTATTAAAGTATTATCTGTTTCCTATGGTTGGAGAAAGTAGGACACACTAAAGACGTCCGATGTTCCCATTGCACATTGTAGACGAAATACGCGTATCTGTCAAGATAAGCAAAGGTAGTTGGAATTAAATGGAAAATACTAATTTTTCTTAAAATTTCTATAATTTTGTTGATTATTGTTGAATTAATAACATATTTGGTACAAAAGCCGAATGAGGGAGCTAGGATAACATTAAATCCCCTTACCCTATATTCAGGGCAGTGAGCCATGGAACAATATATGCATTGGTAGCAAATGGTAGCCGAGAATACTTGCGTAACTTTTCAAAAGGTCCTCATGTAACAAATGTAAACAAATTGAATTAATTAATGCACACTATTGCTATTGCACTTATCAAAATTATGTTAAAACACGCATTTTGATATGTTTTCATAATATTAAGAAAATTGAAAATCAACAAAACGTCCGATGTCTGATTTCGCAATAGCGATGCTCTACTGTTTGATAAGACGATCAGTTTACCTGTCGCGCTAAAAGTCTGAAGTGTCAGAAACAAACATAACAAAACAAATCCGTACTTCCGTCGTTCGATTGGATAAAGTACAAAATACCGTTCCAACAATGTTCGGAAGGAATTAATAATTCTGCGTTCGATTTGCTCCTCGGTAAGTGCATTAGTTCCTTAAAATAAGGTTATATAAATCAAAATATATCTTGAATATTGGTCGTTTCTTGCAGCCGCAGCCACAACAATATGTTCATCACATCCGGTACAATCATCAGCAGCACAATTTGAGGAAGTTGCTGTATGTGGTGGCCAGCCAAGTTGCATTGTCGCCAGTTATGGTTCAGATCCTTTGCGGATCCTCTACAAGAAGACAGCATCAAGGAAGTGTATGTGGAAACTATCCCGGTAACGGTAAGCATTGGAAACATAAACGACCCGCTCTGCGATGACGAGGAAATTGTTGAATGTTCGGAAGCGGTCTTTGGATACAACCAAAACAGAGTGGAGAGATATGTTTGTTTTCGAATATTTATAGATGGTATGCTCTAAATATATGTTTTAATATCAACTTTTTTTCTGTGAACTTTCACTATCACACATTTCATTATGACCCAGTGCAGTAGTTCTTTACAGTCGAATTTATGAGTAAATGTCAGAAACTTATTATTTTAACAATCATGTATTTGCGGCTGTGGCACTGCCTACCAAGACGTTAACCACATTGTGTGGCAATGCCCTAATTACGAATTTGCAGGACCTGATCTACGGAAGGCACGTAGAAAGAATAGGATTGTTTTCACCGGGAAGCAAATGCGTGTGTGAAAGGCTTTGTGCACAAATTACGTAACGCAAAAAATCGGAATTTTGGACCTCTCCCCCCTATGTAACAATAAGTAACGCGAAACCAGACTCCCCCCCCCCTTTTTCTCAATTGTGATAAAATCATCACAAAAACTGTTATTGTTGTTGTTTTTATGTTTATTTCTGATGTACCTGAAATAAGTAAAGATTGCAAACATCATTCAATTAATTTTATTTAAGTATCTTAAAGCTTCTATAAAGATTACGAAAAACATTGCACTCATTGTACTGTATTTATTCAGATTGATGGATGTTCTAAAGAATGTTACAAATATAAGGGCAACAAGTTTATTCAAATGTCTTTAAATTATTTAAAGTATCACAAAAAAGTGTTATTAATATTACTTAAATCAACAGTATTTTATGCGATGCATAGTATTGACCTATTATATTAATTAATCTAGATTATATTAATTAATCTAATTATTATTAATTATATTTATATAAGTACTATTCAGAGTTTTCCTTTTGATCCGGGCAGTGTGATAAAGGCGCGCTATGTACGACTAATTCATGACGGCAGAAACATAGAACAACATGCGCAGCAACAAGTTCATTTGATGTAGGCTACATGCAGAGAAATATTGGGTGATTGAACGCAATGATTAGAATCAAAATTCCATGTGCACTAAATCAAACCACATATTGTTTTAGTTCAATGCCATCATATATTTGAAACAATAAAATTTTGTATCGAATCCAATATTGTTAGTCAATTAATATTTCTAACAGAAATCATTATTGATGCAACAAAATAATTTGATAGAATCAACAATCATCAAAAAATTCAACAAAATTTCTTGTTATTTCAATGGTTCTAACATAAAATTTTTTTTTTTCAATTCAACCGGTTTGGTCAAATCAGTGCAAAGGTGCATTGTTTCAAAAAGCTCAGTTTTTTATTCAACAATAAATACTTTTTGTTTTCATTAGAAACCTCCTTTGCAGTGCTTTTAGAAACAAAACAAAATTGTTGTTGGTTCAAAAATGAAATCGGTGTTGTTTGAATAAATAAATATTATGGGTAAGCTGTGAGTCAACAATAAAATTTGTTGAATCTATACAGAACAATATATTTCTCAGCGTGTAGATGTACGATTTATAAAAAATTAAGTCAATTGGTGATGCAAATCGCCATAAGATACCTTTCGTTTAGTAGATCACATATAAATAGCACACTGAAAATTAATTTTCGTTTATATTACGATCGAAGGTAGGAATAACAAATCTATTCGTTGTTTTCCGCGACGAAACTAATTTTACTTTCTACGAAGCTTCCTTCGTATCAAAAGCCACACGCGCAACTGTAAAAATCACAAAGCATTTGTTGACACAAAAAAAACATTCGTTCATTCTATGAAAACAATACAAATAGCTACGAGTAGTTTGTTACCAATAAAAAAGAAACGGCTCTTGTGTGGTTGCATGGACTGCTGACAATTTTACTTTATCGGCTCATAATATATTAAAAAAAGGCAACCACGAGGAATTACTCTGCTCATCACGAAATTATTTTTGTGCATTGTACAAAAAAGGTATAATATAGCATAGCGTTTTGTTAGAAGACAAGCAAGATGAATGTTTCATATAATTTACGAGACATTTGCTCTATGTGCATAATCCATGTTTACGAAACGAGTGAAAGCTTATTCACGAAAATTAATTTTCTGTGTACGTCTCCATTTATTGAAGCTTTAGAATTTTGTAGGAAATCAAGAAAATTTAAGATGCACCACTTGGCCATATATGTGTTTCTATTATGGCAACTCCCATAAGAAACACATACAATTGGCCATGAAAGGAACCAAAATTTAAAACTATGGCGATAATTGGTGCAGTGTACCAGTTATGGCAAACGTCATTAATTATACAAAAACAAAGTTTTGGCTCAGTTTTGAAAATCTTCAAAATATAGATTGCAACCTTTCATTTGACGTATTGAAAGTGGAATTTTCCCAGAATGTTCAAACATAGTTCTCAACTAGTATAAATTAACCCTTTTCTACTTGATGTACAAGGAGATGTTCGCTCATCACCATGAGTGGACAGTAATGTTTGCTAGAATGAAAAATATGAAGAGAATGTGTTGAAAGTCCCGTCAGTGTACGGTAGGTTGGAAATAGTATAGAAGTATTGAAAATTGAGCGAACGGGCATGGGTAAACTAGTACTCGAACCAAGGACGTTACTATTGCTTAACATCCCACTGCGGGGTAGGTCAAGGCACGGATGAATCCGCCATCTCAACAGGCTTTTCTACTTGCTACTTGCTACTTTGCTTGGCACACAGAAAATTTAATTGATGCAAATTGGTTATTACTTTAATTTTTTTTCAAATTGGTTATTTTGTTACGTAACGATTTTAAAAACCCCCCCTCCCCCATATGTCACAATAAGCAACGGTTACTCAACCCCCCTCCCCCCCCCCTTCATGCGTTACGTAATTTGTGCACAAAGCTAAAGAGTAAGCAATCTCTTTTACTATGTGTTATGTTCTAATTTCCTAATAGAATCATAATAAAAATTGAAATGACCTATGTAGCTATCATTGGAATAAAATGTCCTATGTGGCACGACCAATGTACAGTTCGGTTAAGCAAAATTTCCTATCTAACATTTTTTGATGTTTTCGTTGTTATTTCAACATAAAATGCTACAAAACCATTACTGTAGCAAATTCAACAACAATGCTTGCCCTCAAAAGCAATTGAATGGGTAATACTTGATCCAAGTTGAAACATTTTCAAAAAATATTTTCATATTCTTCAACCTCGTTTTCCTCGGGATAAGCAAATTGTTAGATAGGTCCTTTTGAAAAGTTACGCGAGAATAGTCAATATTGCCGAAGCCAACATTTCGAACATCGCCAACATCGCAGCAACCGGTCTTTATTTTACGATCACTGAACTGCCGACACCACCTCAAAGTCGTTGTTCTTGGCAACGATTGCAACTAATCGAACATAACAACTCCCAAGCGAAAAGAAAGATCAAACTTCAAAAGACGCGAAATTAAATAGTTTTGAATCGATCATCTTGTTCTCAACTACCAGCGACCTCCAACGTGCCGAACAATTGACGTGACAGAACAGAACATGAATTTCAAAAAACAAGATCAATTCCATTTTCGTGTGATACCCCCATATCTTATCAGTGCATCTAGATGCACGAGAAGGGCAAAAACACACAAACACACACACGCGGTGAGTCGCTCCTCCACAAAGCCACGAGCGAGTGGTTATCAGGAATCAACAGCCAAAAACACCGCCACCAACCGGGAAGAAGAAGAAGACGTGTGATCATTACAAGCCACGCTCGGCTCGACGTCGACGGGCAAAAGTCACGCCAGACAGCTTGGAACCAGAGGAACCCGAGTGCTTGGATCAGGTATGCAAGAGGTTGCGGCTGAGGAGGGGAAGAAGCACGCGTGGGCACCCATCAGGTAAAAGTCTAGTAGCTAAGTGAACCGCATGCATGTGTGCTCGGATCGGTACGGAGTACAGTTTGTCGAACTCTTCCTCCGGGTGCGGTCCCTCGACAGCCCGGTTTTTTTTGTTTGATGAAAGTTGGTAGCTGCATATTCCTGCTGCTCCATCTGACATATGGTGTTCGATATTCCCGATACGCGTAAACATCAAATATTATTAATTGAGGGAGTGATAGGCAGCAGCGCGATGAACACCGAGGGGCAAATGTAGCGGGAAATAGAAGAGCAATTGAATTGTTGAATTGATTTCTTGCTCCACGCGCTGATTAGATAGATGAATCGGACGGGAGCGTGGAATGCCGGAACGGAGCGACCAGCTCGTGTACATTCATAGTTGAGATAGATGTAGGAAAATGCTGCTGCTGATTGATATCAATCGTGATTGGTTGAGAACAAGCGCTCGTTTGTGTCGGTGAGCGATGATGACCCACGGCTTGTTCCAGTGACAGGAAATTAATTCCGTGCATTAGGCAGAGTAAAACTTAGTAGCAGCTGGGAATGGTTATTGGAAAAGTAAGAGAGGAGATGAACCTCAAACCTTACAAAGAGAAACTTTCTTGAAAACTTAGAATCTTTCGGGAGTATTTCAATTTTCGACGGACCTTGAGTTCATTCATTCAGACCGGCGATGAAGTCCAAAGAGGACAACTTTTGACCCAGAGCACTATGGTACGAATGGACAAATTTCACGACGAAAATCGATAACTTGAAAACCATTAACCTGAGACAGAAGATGTCTTTGGAAGATTTGATTTAAGAAATAGGATCTATCTGTTGGTTTGAGTGATGGCTAGGGTGGTCCTTTTCTGTTCATAATAAAAATTTCAACTTTTTATTCTGATGATTAAGAGGATTTTTTGCTTCTACTTGTAGATATTGTAGATATTTTAATTTAATGAAACTTTACAAAACAAATTTAACTTCTATCTCCTCTACGTATCGTTTTATAACAGTTTTTCTGACTTTCCTTAGGGAGGGACTTAAAAAAACAGCTTATTTGCTGTAACTTTTTCATATCAATTTGAATTTGCGAACTTTGTAGGAATGACTTTTAGGGTTTAAAATGACGCACATTTTGAATATACATGATAGTTGCTAGTTATCATAGAAAATAGGTTGTATTGGCTGAAGTGTAAAAAATATAGGTTTTTGCAAGATATCTTATTCCCTTATTTGCAAATATTTGCAAACACAGCGTAAGTGCATCTAAAAGGTCTCTGCAAAATCGTTTGTCCCCTTTAGGAGAAAAACTAGTTTTTAAATTGATAGTTTTGCATTTTTTCTGCATAATTTTCGATCAGCAGCATCAACAATAATTGTCATCAAAGAGCGTAACAACGCGAGTTTTGCATGAAAATATTTATATATTCATATTAACCCATCTCCGTTTATTTATTAACATTTATATTACAGACAAACAGACATAACACAACGAACATTTTGCACTACAAATCATCATCATTTTAAAAAAAAACTAATGCCATCTATTGAGCACACTGTGATGGGTGATAAAGCTGAATAGATGGCAGTAGTGTGTTAACGTCAAACGTGTGTGTGTGTTGCTAAACGGTTAACGGTAAGTGAACGAATAAATTGTGAATTACTTGTGTACTCAGTGTTCGGTATTCAGTGCATATTCACCGATTTCCACTGGAGGTCTGCTTGTTGAGCTCAAGATAGGTTCCGCTTCCCTACCAATTTAAAAACTAGCAAATTAAAGAATCTTTAATAGTTTTCGATTTTTGTCACGAAATGTGTCCATTCGAACCATAGTGCAGATAAAAATTAAAAAGACAATTATAGAACTTTTTTTGCTGGCTAGGAAACTAAAAACCGGCGACAATGTTGGATTGGATTGGATTTCTTTATTAAAGTGAAATTTAGCCCGTGACAATGTGACTTCAGGATCCATAGCGTTGTCAATTGTACTCTTAGCAACTTGAAGTTCCGATGAAGTTCCATACGGCACTCTTAAGCATCAATTAAGCTGCCTAAAAGTTCCATGATCAATTCTGAAGATCTTTCCAAGTAGCACACTACGATCATGATTAGTTATAGTAACTTAATTATGACTAAACAAGTCATATTTCTGTTATCTCAACCGAATGGCAACATGTGTGCTATTAGGCTTCGCTTGTTTCGTGCTCGTTTCGCTAAATATTTCGTGCAGTGTACAGTTTGAATACTCTACAGGTTTTCGTACATTCTGGTTTGTCCCACAGATTAGTTCATGGGAAATATCCCTTCAAAGCACTTCGTTGCCTTGTTGCGTGCAATTCCTTCCACGGGGTTTTGATGCACTAATTTTTTCACAACATTATTTTGATATGTGCAATCAGCAAATAACACTTTAAAAACAAATCAAAAACACTCAGATTGAAATGAAAGTCTTCCAGATGAAGGTGTTGTTTTACCGTTCCAACTTGTTTTGCTTATTTTTCATAAAATAGCAACGCTTGGCTCGGTTGGGTCGGGTTGTCAAATTTACGAACCGGCTGCCCATCGAGCGAGCAAATTGTCATTTTCCAACCCGGTTACCAACCACCGGTGCGGTGTCGAGTTGTAAAACATGGTAACAATATAACGATATTACCGTATTGATGCGGTTGGTGTGAAGTCATAGAATGTTATAAGCACAGTCATGACGATCTTATTGAGAAAAGTATCAATCCACCAAAATTTTCATGTTTTCGTCTCATTGAAAAATACTGGCAATTATCAAGCCACAATTGGTGAATCAGTGATAATCGTTCACGGCGCTATGTTTTTTAATCCAATACAATCGTCCTTGGTCTTTGTGCTACTGCTCAGAATGGGACGTTGTTGGAGGAATTTAGATCAGCCACCCGCTTTTCCGCATGTTTCCTATGAGACATATGCCCATGTACCACACATCGACCCTGTTGCCAACGTACCCGGATACGGTGTTCCTTCGGTATCGTGTGAAAAATCCAACCTCTGGTAACTTCTTATCGAGCCTCTGCACTGATTTTACGTCTTGTGACCGTATGATGACCGCCGCGAGAATGACGATGCCATTTGAAATGAACAACACCGAAGAACGTATCGACTTCTTGGATTGAAACGAACAGAAAATTTCTTAAAGGGTTTGTCCTAACCATCGCATACGGCGTTAGTTGAGTGTAACATTTAATGTTACACTCAACTAACGCCGTATGCGATTGTTAGGACAAACCCTTTAAGCATCGAGCTATAATGGGGAGCTCAACGGCGCGTTGCGGCAGTTTGTGACAGTTAATCCATCTATTTTACATCAAAAACTGCCGCAACGCGCCGTTGCGCTCCCCATTGTAAAGACTGTATTCGATGAAATTTGGACACACAAAATAGGTCACCAAATATTTTACTTGAGCTCGATTCTTTTCAAACTTTCTGGAAATAAAGTACTACTAAATGGTTAAGACATCATTGGTTTATTGAACCTCTTCTCCCAACCCAAATGCCCGCACCTTTGCCTTGACCCCTTTCATCAAATTTTGGACAATGATAGGACCGACTTGCTTACTTACTTTTAACCACACTTTCTTTAGTTCAAGTTTATTTTCTATCAGATTTGGAGTTTTAATGAGCTTTGCCTTCATGATTGCCCAAAATTTTTCAATAGGGCGAAGTTCCGGAGTGTTTGGAGGGTTGATGTCTTTTGGTACAAAAACTACATTATTATCTTTGTACCAGTCTAAGACGGGCCGGGCATAGTGGCAAGATACCAAATCCGGCCAAAACAGTGTCGGGCCATCGTGAGATCTCAAGAAGGGCAGAAGTCGTTTTTGGAGGCATTCGTCCTTGTAGATTTGTCCGTTGCCGGTCCCAGAGGTGAAGAAGGGCTGACTCATTTTGCCACAACCGCAGATTGCTTGCCAGACAAGGAATTTTTTGGCGAATTTCGACAGTTTCTTCTTCCGTACACTTCCGGAACGGCCAACTAAGAGGTGGCGACGTAGTGTTCCTGTCCTGGCATTTGTTTGGTGTCGGCTTTAATGTAGGTCTCATCGTCCATCACAATGCAGAACGGTTTTGTGAGCCACCTGTACTCCCTGTACAGTTTTCTTGCACGAGTTTTGGCCACCGAGTTCTGTTTATCGCTCCGGTTCGGTGCCTTCTGGACCTTGTACACATGTAATCCAGAACGTTTCATTGTTTTCTGCAAAAAACAAACTGGAACTTTCGCCCTTTTCGCAGCATCCCTGATCGAAATGTTGGGATAATGCTTAAATTGGTTCAATACCATACTGGCCTCCTCCGGATTTGATGTGCCACGGTTTTTGCCACTACCATTTTTCCGCTTGGTTGTCTTACGGTCCTTGCACGTTTTGATCACATGAGATACGGTTGAATGTGCGATTCCGAGCTGTTTTCCGATCCATCGTGAGAAGCGTTTGGGTTTTCGAAGTGAGTGCCCAAAATTTGTTGGCGCACTATTTCTTCATTCGAAGCCATCACTGAAATCACTGGACCGATTTTCACGAAACTCATTACACAATTGACACAACACAATGAAATACATTCAGTTAAAATTTCAATATTTTTTACCCACACGCTAAAAAGTTACAAACAATTGCGTGTGTCCAAATTTCATCGAATACAGTCTTTAGCCTTCTCCCAACTGTGAGCAAAATTCTGGAACGCATCATGCTCTGCAGGATTGAAAACCACCTAATAGACCATGATATCATTCCTCACCAGCAATTTGGCTTCAAACGGGGCTACTCCACTAAACACCAGCTTGTTCGTCTGACGAAAGACATTCAGGATTCGTTTAATCGAGGTCATTCGGCAGGGATGCTACTTCTGGACGTTGAAAAAGCGTATTATTCAGTATCCTGCACAAAATGAAACTGGCTGGGTTTCCTCTATAAATCCTCAAAGTGCTGCATTCGTTTTTGAAACACCGTACTTTTCAAGTAGCTGTGAATGGTGAGCTATCCGACATTAAAAAAAATTCCCTTTGGTGTCCCGCAAGCTCCTGTCCAACATGTTCACCTCGGACGTGGTGATGATAGATGAAGTCAACTACTACCTCTTCGCCGACGATACTGGATTCGTTGCTGTTGATAAAAACCCCGAGGTGATTTTCGAGAGACTACAATCAGCCCAGGATGCCCTTGAGGATTATCAACACCGCTGGAGGAATAAAGTTAACGCGGAGAAAACACTAGCAATTTTCTTCACGCGAAGGCGACGCCAACGATAACTCCCACAAACGCAAGTCACGGTAAGTGGTCGCGAGGTTCCTTGGTCTGAAAAATTCAAATATCTAGGACTAACACTTGATGGGAAACCCAAGCTCGATAAACATGTAGCAGCTTCATTGGAGAAATGTGATAAACTGACCAAAATGCTGTATCCGCTAATTTGTCGACGATCAAGATTAAGTAGTGCAAACAAAATTCTACTTTACAAACTTATCTTCCGCCCGTCCCTTACGTATGGTTTCCCAGCTTGGTACAACTGCGCCTTAACACGTCGAAAGAAACTTAAAATCAGACAAAACAAACTCCTCAAGATGATGTTGGATTTGCCTTTCAACTTCTCGACCGAAGAACTTTAGGATGCGACTAACACTTAGATGCTTGAATCATGGACCAGCAAACTACTCCAAAGATTTTGAACGGGCTGTTAAAACTCAGAAAATAATCTGACCTCAAACCTAGTACCCTAATTTCTGTGATATTTATAGTTTTAAGAAAACAGCAATTTTCCTTTTTATAACTGTCCCCTACTTTTGAGCTATAGCAGCAGGTTTTTTGATGGCATTTTCCTGCATAAATAACGCCATTAAATTTAGCAACTGTATCAACTGATAAAAACACGTAAATCATAGCTGAAAGGATTTCCAAATCTCTATTATCTATCAAGAAATTGTTACAAAATTGTAAAATGATAAAAGAAAAGCAAATAAATTGAATTGAATTGAATTGAATTGAATTGAAAGCGGCGGAAGAAGGCTAGAGGAGCAAATGACATCAATAAATTCAAAAAAGACTGGGCAAACGTAAACAAAACCATCGACGGAACGGTTGTGCAAAACCTCATGAGGAACACCAAGAAGAAGGTGCGAGAGCTGGCTCTACGAAAAATTAAATGAATACTGATGTAATGGGCTTTTTTGATGGTCAATAAACAATGTAAATGAATTTGAGTTGTAAAATAAATAAAACATATTGAAATGCAGCAATTTTTTGGTGTACTCATAATTAACGATACAGCCTTTACCAACGGTGACTATTTTGAAATTTGAAATAGTTTTTCAAAATAACCATCCGATAGTTCGAATGGACTGCTTACCTCTTTTAAAAACCTACGATCTCGAATCAACTTTATCCTTTCTTGACGTTTATACCACTTTTTTCTAGCAATATAATATGATGAAATGAATCCCTCCATTGTTCAGAGTATCAAGCTTGATTGATTTGAAATGATTTTATCAGCCAACCAAAGTTGCCTTTTCGAATTTCTACCGCAAAAATCTCGAAGTGATCTAATATTTCTCTTTCTTTTGAAAAAAAGACTTTTGAAATGTCATAGACGTGGCTGGGTAGCTCAGTGGTTACCCGTTCTGCTTACTGAGCAGATGGTCATGAGTTCAATCCCAGGCCCGTCCCCTTCCTTGCTATTTGTCACTTGCCTCTTTCTATCACCACTAGATTTAAAATACAAAGCAGTCTACTGCGCTTTCATTGATCGTATCACTTACCACAGTGAATCCATGATCTAAAAATAACCTGCCTCACTAACACAACTATCCTTCCCATGGCAATTGTAGAGATGCAGTGGTGATCACGGTCTCTAATAACAACGATTGTCAAACTAATCATCCTTCTTCCCCCTCCCCAAAAGACCGTGAGGACGTTACCGGCGCCGGTACTGATCTATAAATGGAATTAGTGAACTTGTACATTGAAGATGTAAAAAGCTTCTCCCAAGCTCCATCTATGTGGTTCTCTGTGCAATTACACTAGTTCTGATCAGTAAAGGAGTAGCAACTACGATATTGCACGGTCTTTAAAAAAAAAAAGACTTTTGAAATGTCATGGGAATTCAAGAAAATTTCAAAAAATCTCCTCACACATTTCTTTTTTTTTTCAAGATACTTTAGGGAAGGTCCATTAATTATGTCACACAGTAAGGGGGGAGGGGGTTTTTGGAAAACGTGACGATCCATACAAAAAAATTGGAAGGTCCATACAAAAAACGTGACAAGGTCACAAAGTCACTTTGTGCGAGACGTAATAAATGGACGTTCCCTTATGACTGAAATTCGATTGCTGGTTACGAAAACCCTTTTAAGGAATTAGTACGAGCAAGTACTGACTAAGTACAACGGATGTGATTTGATATCTTTGCAGATAGATTCGCTCGCAAGTTGTGATTTGGCAAGACATCTGCAGTTGTAGAAGAAAAACAAAGGTTTTCATCAATTCAGGACTTTTAG